>QAPG01001156.1:0-10754 GCA_004366825.1 Colletotrichum spinosum
AAATAAAAATACTTATAAATACTTTTTAATAAAGAGAAGATAATTACCTCTATATATCTTATAGAAATAGAAATATAGAAACTTTATTATTATTTTAAATATCTAGCTATTATATATTTCTATAATATCTTTAATAAGATAGGATATCTAATTAAATACTATACTCTTAAAATACTTAAATAATACTACTATTAGTACTAAATATATAATATAATATCTTCTTACTTTTACTTTACTATCTATAGTAATATTAACTTCAACTTTAAAATGATTATTAATATTATCTATATTAATAATTATTCTATATTGTATATTATTAATACTATAATAATATTTAATACTATTTAATTCTTATCAGATAGAGAGAGACATACCTTAAATATATATCTTATAGAACTATATTAATATATTCCTATCAAGTATCTAGTACCTCCATAGCCTCCTTAGCGATTTTAGATTTAATAATAATAATACGATTAATTTAATAATTAAGAATCTTATATATATTATAAAAGAACTATTTAAATTAGAAACCTCTTAAAACTTTAAAAAGAAATATCTATTTCTTCTAGAAAGATTATTTTAAATAACCTAAAAAATTAGATTTTCTAGATTAATTAGATTAGATCTTTATACTAATCCTATAACCTTTAGAACTTTATAAACTCCTTATCTTATAATAAAACTCTCTTAAGAAAGTCCAATAAAAAATATAAGAAACTTACTATTAAACTAAAAACTCCTAAGATTTCTAACTACCTAATAAGAACTTAATAATTACTACAAACCTTATCTTAATTCTAAACTATAACTCTTAAAGTTAAAAAAAATATTAAGATTATCCTTACTAAAAGAAATACTACTTCTTATACTATAACCCTTAAGTATTTCTTAACTATTAATATAGTTTTCTATAAGAAAGAATAAACTAAATATCCTTTTTAAATAAAAATATATTATAAGAGAATAAAAAAAATATAAGTAGTATAAGAGTATATTAGAAATATAGTCTCTCTAGATTTCTTAAAATACTCTTATAATATAATAAAAAGTCTTAACATCTAGCTATTTAAACTTAAGAGTTATATAAATTATAGTAAAATAGAAAGAAAAATAGAAGTAATTATAGAATACTAAACAATACTTATAAAACCTATTAAGAAAACATTAAACTTTAAGAATAATATAGAAACCTAAATCTCTCAATAAGAAAAAACTATTTATAAATACTTTAATATTAGAGTCCTAAATACTTATAAGCTTACTATTTAGTTTATAGAATATATTATAACCCTTATAAATACTTAGATTAAATCTTAAATCTTTTTATACTAAGTTATAATCTTTTAGAAAGCTTAAGATAACAATCTAATAGTTATTAAGATTATTAACTAAACTTACTTCTTTATTTTAAACTAAAAGATCACTGTAATAAAAACTAGATTAATAAGAAAAATATTTAACCCTATAGATATTTAGATAAATAATAAAGAAGTAGTAAAAAGATCTCTTCTTTTTATAAAAAGTTAAAACTAAAATTAAACTTAAAAGGGGAGAAATACTCCTAATTAATATATTAATAAGTATTATAAATAGAACTTAGATAATAATAAGAAATATAAATCAAATAGAAGTACTAACTGTAAGATTTACTAGATAAAATACTTTTTCTTAAAATATTTCTATATTAATAAAGAAATCTAATACTAAACCTAGAAATCTAACTGAAAGATCTAAGATATTTTAAATAGGAAAATAAAATCTAATAAAGATTTTATAAAATATATAAAAGAAATCATAGATTTAATTTCGACTTCTTAACTATATAGATATTCTCATAATATAATAAATATTACTTTGATAACTTTAGATAAACCTTATACTTTTACAAGCTCTATAATCCTAGACTTAGGATTAATAATATATATTTTTAATAATATAAAATAATTTCAAATTCCTATAGAATTTTCTATAGGTAACTACTTCTAAACTAAAACTTCAAAAGTTCCTATTAAAAAATATAATACTATAATAATTACTATTTAAAATTCCTATAAACTTATAAAACTATAGTTTTATAATATAATATTTTACCCTAGCTTTATAAGTAATTTAGTTTTATTTAAAGAACTTTACAAAAGAAATTTATAATAAGATTAAAACCTAGGAAATAATTATATATAGAAAGTAGATAGGACCTATTTCTACTTTTTTAAGATTATAAGTAGATAATACATACTTAAATATAACTTCCTAGAAAAAACTACATTTAAAATATCTATAGTTATAAAACCTCTACTTTAAAATAAACCTCTAAAGCTTTATTAGTAATCTAAATATACTACTTCTATATAAAAACACCTTATAACTAAATCTTAAGAACTTTAATATATAAAACTAAGATATTTAAGTTTCAAAGTAATAAACTAATTATTAATATCTACTAAAAGAATAAAACTAACATCTTAATCTTACATAGTTTTAACTATAAACTATAAGATATATATAAAAGAAAAGATATATAGAATAATATATAGAATTTTAAAAAAGGTAGTATAATATACTAACTTAAAAAAAAAGATTACTATCAATTTTTATAATTTTAATAAAAATTATAAGAATTATATATCAATAGTAATCTTTATAAATTAAATAATTAGCTTAATATAAGATTTCTATTTTTATTTAAAGAAAATAGAAGAAATCTTAAAAATAATCAGAAAGCTCCTTAACTTCTTTAAAATAATATATAAAATGATAATTAAAAAAATTAAAATAAATAATAAGATCTAGAAGTATAAAGTAATCTAAATAGAAATCCATAAGAAAAATATTAAGTTCAAACTTTCTATACTAAATACTTAAGTATAAAATAGAAAAATAGAAAGAATAATAGTAGTAATTAAAAAGCACGCGAAGTTTATAACTATTAAAATATCTCTACTTTATAATCTATAGCCTAAAGTCTTTAAAATAGCTATATATATATATAACTATATTCCCTTAATTTTATAAAACTAGAAGATACTATATAAATAGTTCTATTAATATTTCTAGAAAGATAAAAACACCTATATATTAACTCTAGACTTCTCTTATTTAAAAATATATAAATACTAAACCTATATAATAACTTATAAAACTTAATTAAAATAGAACTAATACCAAAAGCTCACACTAAAAGCCCTACTAGGGTTCCTAATAAGTTATACTTTAAATAACTCTTTTAAAATCTAGAACTTCCTTTACAAAAACATTTTTATAATTCAAAATATAATATTTAATAAAAAGGAGTTCTTTAATAGTAATCTTAGAAAGTTTATATATAAGATATTATAAATAAACTTTAAGGAGATTTAAAAGAAGATTACTAAACTTATAAAACAATTAGAGAATATACCTATAAAACAAGATACTAATAAGGAAGTAGATAAAATTACTAAATAATCCTCAACTAAGCTAAATACTAAACAAATAAGTATTTAAAACTCTAAAGAGAAACCTACTTACTCTAAAATAAGATTTAAACTCTAGCTTATTCTTCTTCCCTCTTTAAAACCTATAAGTTTTATAATAACTTTTAAAAGAATATTAAAAAAAGAATATAAAAAAGAAAAGTAATTATAAACCTTACTTATAATAAGATTTACCTTATAAATATCTTTCAAAATAATCTTCTTAATAAGACGTAAAATATATAGAAATCTTAAAACTTATATAAAACTAATTACTTCTTTAGATAGATACTTAAAACTTAACTAACCTAAGAATTCTATTAAAATAGATAATTTAAAATAAGTAGTAGTAGGACTACTAATATATTAAATAAGTAAAAAGAGATATAAATAGTATTTTAATTATTTAGTTAGTTACCTACTACTCTTAAGTAATTTAAAAAACTTAAAATAGAACTAAAAAGAACCTTATATACTTTTAAAAAAATCCTAATTATTTTAATATAATATAAAATCCTTAAATTTTAAAAATATATACTAACAAGAATTACTTCTCTTCTTAATATCTTACTAATAGCTTATAAGCTAAGAAGAATATCTAAACTATATAAAAAAGAAAAATACAAACCCTTAAGATATTTACCTATTAATTTAAAAATTTTAAAAAATTAAAAGAATATACATTAGAAACTACTAGATCTTATAATTATAGATTAAAGTTAACAAACTAATTATAAAAAACTAAATAATCCTTAGGTACTACTAAGTTTATACTTATAAGCTTAATAAGTATAAGTAATTACTAAAGTTGAAAACTCGCCTAATTATAAGAAGAAACTAGTAATCTAAAAATAAATATAATATTTATATAGTAATACTCATAAGAATATTATTTAGAATACTTATAATAACTACTATATACTTTAACCTCAAGCTCCTATAATACAATATAATAAATACTTTTATTTATACTAAAATTAATAAAGAAATCTATATATAAATACCCCTAAGATATAAAATACTAAGTAGAATCCTAAAACTCTTAAAAGTATTCTATAGCTTTTAATAATCCCCTATATTATAATAATAATATCTTAAGAAAGATCTTAAAGATTTATAGTTCTCTTATATCTCTAGGGAAAACTATTATTAGTATAAAGATTAAATCTTTTTCTTCTTTTATATTAATAACTATATTTTAACTTTCCTAAAAATATATAAAAGTTTTACAAAGAAAACTATATAAAACTTCTAATTATAATACTATTTTAAAAAAAAGAAAACTTATAATAATTCCTTAATATTAAAATCTTATATAATTAAGAAACTTAAAAGCTATAGCTCTTATAAGTTATATATATAAAAAGAACTTATAAACTCTTATTAGGAAAATACTAACTTAAAATAAAAGATAAATCTCTTATAATATATTTAAAACTCTTCTTATATAAAAGAAAGTTTATATTACAAAATAAATTTCTATTAGAAGAAAATAAGTATAATAATATATGTAGTAATTATAATAAAACTTAATATAATATTTACTACTAATTAGTTAGCTTATTTTAACTAAAATCCTAGCTTTTAGTATTAAGAAGTAGTAAACTAAATACTTAACTATATCTATAAAACTTAATACTTATACCTTAAGTATAATATAAAGCGTAGGAGCTTAGAAGACATCCTAATAATCTCTTTAAACACAAGCTTTAGAAATAATACACAAAATCAAAAAAGCTCTTAAAACCTTATAATAAAATTATTTAAAAAGAATATTACTTAGAAAGCTATAAAGTAATCTATAATTATAATAATAACTATAAAAGCTAAGCTACTCTCTCTCTTTTTAATAACAAAAGAAGTACTATTTATAAACTGCTTACTAACTTTATTATAACTCTAATTATTAATAAGAAACTTAAGAAAATAAAGTTCCTAATTAATAGAAATCGATTAATAATAATAAAAATCTAATATAATAACTTCTAAATAGTAAGTTTTATCTCTAAAGAGTTTATAAAAATTTAAACCTATTTAAAATATATAGATATCTATAACTACTAGTTTTACTAAGAAATCTCTAAAGAAAAGACTATTAGTTACTTGTACTCTTTTAATATAACTAGTAGTAGATAGCTTAATTAAAACTCTACTAATATAATTATTTAAGAAGTTTTAAAAATAACTAAACTTAAATTATAAGTAAGACTTCTTTAAAAAGAAATATATAAATAACCTTAAGAAAAATAAAGAAGTATAATTTAAGTTTTCTTAAGCTAAATTAGTATAAGATATAAATAAGTAATAAACTATATAGAATTATTATTAAACTTAAAAGTATAAGAAAGTAAAATATTCCTAGATTTAAAACTAAAACCTGAAAGTAAAAGAATATCTAAAAATATAAAACTTATAAACTAAAACTAATCCTCTAGGGCTAAAACTTAAAATAATAAACTAAACTACTATATTACTATCCTAAAAAACTACTATAATAAGTAACATACTTATAAGTATTAAAAAGTAATTTAAAGAAAGTATTAAGAGTATAACTATTTAAATAGAATAAGAAGTAAATATTAAAAAAGTAATATAAACTAATAATTAAGCTTTTACCTAGAAGGAGAGAGTTAATACTATTAGTACTACTTATAAAAAGGTTATTTAAAGAAGCTATAGTAGTAATAAGAACTATAAGAACTATAAAGACTATAAATAAAATATAAAGAGTAAGTATAAGAATTAACTAATTCTTAATATAATTAGTATAAATAGTAGTAATAGTATTATAAAACTCCTAGCATTTAGTAGAAACTATCTAGAAGTATATAAGTTAGGGAAGTAGATTAGAAAACTATATAAGAAATACTTATTATACGTTTAATATATTTATTATTATAAATAGTAAGGAATTTAGTATAAAAATAAATAGTTATCTCTATACTTACCTTATAGGTATTATTAGTTAAATAGTACTTATAGTAATAATAGGGATTTTAGTAATAAATCTTAAAAATACTATAACTTTTAATAAGAGAAGATAAGTAATTAAAATAAGAATCATAAAACTCCTCTTTATTATCTTTATTTATATATTTATATTTATAACTAGATAAAGTTGGAATCGCCTTAATAGTTTTAGGTATAAGGGATTTAGTATTCTTAACTATAGGAGAACTTTTAGTAATAGTAAGTCTCTTCTACTTCTTAGAAGCAGGAATAGACAACTTAGAGGTAAATATAAAGTATCTTATAGTTCTCTTAAAATAATAAGGAGTTTCCTTAAAATCTTTATTATTAATTATACTTTTAATACTTTAGTTAGCAATCTTACTACTAATTACTATATAGCTAGTTATTATATTAATAGTAGATAAAGTAATACTTTTAATTACCTTTTATATAAATTTAGAATTATTAGGGGATACACCAAGAACAATAAGAGCTTCTTTAAGAGAATTTTTAAAAATAAGAAAAAATATCTTAAGATCTCTATATAAATAGGTAATATAATAGTAAAAGGAATTTATTTCGAAACTTTACATACTATTTAATAAAAATTTATAGCTAAAGAGAGAAGAAGTATAATATATAGCTACAAAATAAAACTAATAATTTATACTAAAACTTAAGAGCTCTTAGCTAATAAGATAGTAAGTATTAAAAATAAGATTAGTACTACTTAGCTAATTATAGTACTTCTTTATATAACTACTAAGTATTATTTAAAAAATTAAAAAAAAAGTTTAAAATTTATATAATCCCCTTAAAAGATTTATAGATAAAAAGATCTATTTTTAAATCTATTTATAAAGTTTATATTAATAGGGAGAAGCTCTAGAGATTTCTCCCTAAGGGGGTATATTAGATAGAGAGAGATATATTTTAAGTATATACCTTATAGAACTATATTAATATATTCCTATTAGGTATCCAATACCTCTATAACTTCCTAAGTAATTTTAGATTCAATAATAATAATACGATTAGTTCGATAATTCTTACTAAATATCTTAGTAAATACTATATAAGAAATCCTTAAAATATACTAGATCAATATATACTAAAACCCTCCTAATCTTATTACTATTAATATAAATATAATATTTTAATCTAAAGACTTTAGATTAAAAATAAAAATCATAAGATCAATAGTTCGTATTATCCTTATTAAAATATATAGTAATATTAATAAAATCAAATACTACTATATACTTCTATACTATATATAAGATTTATTATAATAAAATACCTACTACTACTTAAAAAGTATACTTTTAAATAGGATATAGAATAATTAATACTACTACTAAACCTAATAGCTTTATACTTATTCTACTTATTTTTAAAATATATTTATATTTTATAGACGATTTAGCTCTCTCTCTAGATATTATTACTTAAATATATATTATATATAAACTAATAGAAGAAATCTACTATAAGTATACTGAATATATTATTAATACTACTTTAGTAATATATAATAATCCTAATACTTTATAAATTATAATCTTATTATTCTAATTTCTTATATATATATAAAATTAATATTTATAGTTTTAAAAGTACTATAGTAATATTTAATATCCCTAATTCTTATTTAAATACTAATATAGAAGTTTTAATACTTTATAAGTTATAATCTTTTTATTCTATAATTTTTTATATATATAATAAGAGAAAAATAATTAGTAAGATTTATATTACCTCTTTATTATATATAATAAGATAAATACTTTTAAACTTTCTTATAGTTTTTAAGAATTTTAATCTATAGCTATAAAACTATATTTTAAAAGTAGTTAGGAAATCCTATTAAGATATATTATTAAACTACTAATATTAAATAGTATTTATAACAAATCTATAAGAATCTATATTACTACTACTAGAAATTTAATATTATATAGAAATATATATTTCTATAGTAATATTCTAATTTTATATATAGCTATCCCTATAGACTTCTAGAATATTCTATAAGTATTATAAGATACTTAAGTAGTTATAATAATTTAAAATACTTCTAGAGATAACGTATTATCTAAATATAATATTATTCTAAGTTTTATAACTTTCTATATAAAACTAAAGGTTTTTAATAATATTGTTTTACTAATTAGAAACTCCTAATTACTAACTTCTATATTAGTATTTAAATAAGAATTAGGGATATTAAATATTACTATAGTACTTTTAAAACTATAAATATTAATTCTATATTCTATTTTTCAGTTAGTATAGAATTTGAGTAGTAATTAGGTGGTAATAAGAGGCTTATGATTTTGTGTAGTTATTATAAGGATACTTTATAAACGTTTTATCTTTTTAAGTCTTATGATTTATAAGAGTAGCTTATTTCTTTTAGATTTCAGTTAAAAGTTCTATTTTATAGTATACCTTATAATTAAAGAATAGTTAGATATAGGACTAGTATTTACTTTCTATAAAAAAGGTATTATTATAATACTAGGTTTACTATTTAAAGAGTTAATTAAAAAGAAGGTTAAAAGTATTATTACTAATAGTGTTATAGAGATCGTTTAATATAATCCTATTGTTATGAAATAAGTAGTAATAAGTAGTTAGTACTACCCTTTTAGGCTGGGCTAGCTGTTCTTTAATATTATAAGTAGCTAAAAGTTGTTTTTATTAAATAAATATTAATACATAAGGAAAGAAAGCTTCTGTATGACTACTATTTATAGGTTTTTATAGTAATAGAACGGCTAATTACATAGCTATATATACTTATATAATCCTTAGAAACCATTTTATAATAATTACCCCTAGTTAAAAAAGAAGCTATACTCTTATAATCTTACCTTCTATTTAGTCTAAATTATTATATTTTGAATAACTACTACTATTACTAGTACTTACTATATCATTACTAATATAATCAGTAAAGTCGTTAGGAGTATTATTATTACTATAATTACTATAATTATTAGGTATATTATAATTGCTAGTACTTGTTTTATTAGTATTACTTTTAGGAGTATTAGAAATATTGTTGTTAGAATTTTTATTATATGCCTCTTTAGTAAAAGTAGGTCTTAGGTTGTTATTATTATTATTAGTATTGTTATTATTATTATAAATCTACTTATATAGAGGGTAGATGCTAGTATTACTCTTACCTTATATAGATATATAATTGCTACTTTATATTTATATAGACTATATAGAAGTATAACTACTATTATCATTATATAAAGTAAGTAGTATTAATAATATTAATTACTATAATAATTACTATAGGGTTAATTACTATGGTAATTATTAAAGTATTAACTACTATAGTACTTACTATAGTTAATAAGTGATGATATTATTATTATCCTACTTTTAAGCTGAAGTCTATATATTAATCTAGTTTATCTAGTTAATCTAATTAGTAATTAGATAAAGATAATATAATTGATAAGAAGAAATTGAAGAGAGTAATTATTATTAAGCCTAAGGCTTCTACTTCTTTAAACTAATAGAAGGGGGTTTTATAAATAAAATATATAAAGTAGTTACTATCCTTCTTAATAATAGAGTAGCTCTTACCATATAGCGCTTTTAGTAAAAATCATACGATTTAGCTATAGCCTTATAATACCTTATTATAGATTAGCTATAGTGGTTTTATTAAAAAACAGGTTAAAACTATAGCTTTATTACTTGAATAGATATATTTATTATACTACTATTTATTATAAAATAAGTAGTAATAAGTAGTTAGTATTACTTTTTTAAACTAGGCTAGCTGTTGTTTAATATTATAAGTAGCTAAAAGTTGTTTTTATTAAATAAATATTAATATATAAAGAAAGAAAGCCTCCATATAACTACTATTTACAGGTTTTTATAGTGATAGGATAGCTGATTATGTAGCTATACGCGCTTACGTAATCCCTAGAAACCATTCTGTAATACCTATTTTTTATAAAAGTTATAAGTATTTTAAATTTTATGTTATTAATAAAGTAAAGAATAAGGCTATTAATAAGATATATAAGAAGTTGAGACTTATTATCTAAAGCTTTAGGAATAATAATAAGTTTGAAATATTAATATAATTACTAACAATTTAATATAGTAGCTAATAGTTAATTTCAGCTATAGTTTTAACTCTCCTCTAGTAAAGTATTATAATAATATAGGTTTATAATATTATATAAGCTTATATTTAAATTTAAATAAAACTTATGAGGCGTATTATAGTTGAATTATTCTTAGAATTTAAGGACTAATACCTTCTAGGTTCTATTATAATTATTATTAAATTATTATATAATTTTACTA
>QAPG01001157.1:0-10752 GCA_004366825.1 Colletotrichum spinosum
ATATATATATATATATATATATACTATATACTATAGGGATTGATCTATATAATAATCCTTCTATTCTTATTAGTTTAAATAAATAGGTTAACTACTTAGTTGCTTACTCCTATAGCTTTAGCTACTTTAATACTGTATTTAACCTAATAGATATTAATAAAGTATATAAGAAGTTAAAACTTATAATTTCAAATTTTAGAGATAATAGTAAATTTGAAATATCAATATAATTACTTATCATTTAATAAAGTAATTAATAATCAATTTTAACTATAATCCAAGTGCTTGTTTAGTAAAATAGTATAATAATATACTTTTGTAATATTATCAATATTTACATTTAAATTAAAATAGAATTTCATAAGATATTTTATGATTGCAATATTCTTATATCTTAAGAATTAACATCTCCTAAGTTTTATTATAATTATTATTCAATTATTATATAGCTTTATGAAACTTAATATTTATTAATAGGTAATTTACTCTACATATTATAAGGAGTAATTATAAATAGAAATATTAATACATAACTTATATTTCTTTATCATATATTTTAAAAGTAATACTTTTAGTTTTATAAATATACAAACTAATAATACCTTTAGCTCTCTAAATGTTACTTTCTTATGTTATAAAAGCAAGGAGGTTTAAAAAGTCTTATTTAAAATTAGATTTAAGATAGTCTTCTTAACATTAGTACTATTAGTATTTGATAGACATATCTTATTACTTAATAATAATATCTTCTATTTATATAAAACGTACTAAAAGTAAAGATTAGCTTTTATTAATATCTAGATAATACCTAAAGTATTTAAAAAATAAATATTAAATAATATATATATAAGGTATATTCTTTTTTAATATCTTAATTTAAACTCTTATTTAACATCTTCTATATGGTTCAAGAATCATGACTCTTAGGTAATAATATTCTTGTATCTAATAAATATCTTAAATAGTAAGTTAGGTATTATAATTATAGTTTTAAATTTATACTGTTTAATTTCATTAAAATATGTTCCATATCTTTATTAATAATGTATTTACTAATAATACTAATTTCTTATTTTAATTAGAATTGATAAAATATAACATCAAGAGATTAATATTAGTAATAGCTAATTTAACCTTTACAGTAACTTTATATATTACTTTTCTATTACAAAAAAAAGAATTATTAAGAATATATTTACTTTAGAGATTTATATTATAATAGTTAATATAGATTTTACTTATATTATCATTATATTACTTAAGAAGGTATTTTAATACTAAAAATACTTTTAGATTCTAATTATCATATTTACTAATTTATACTTACTCTTTAAATACCTTATAAAGTTTGATACTACTAAAGAAAAGTACTTTATAACTAATATTATAATATTAAGGTAGTTATATAAATAATGTAAGTCCTATAAGATATAGTAGATTAATAGATATAATGATATTATTAATACTTTTACGAAAGGTATGTTAGACTATATTTTTAAGAGATTCATTCATTTAGATTATATAATTATTTGAATAAAAGGATAAATAATTTAAATAGAATAAACAAATAAGTATTGAAATATTATCAAGGCAAAAGGGTGTAAATTACTAAAGGTATCATGTTTTATATAAATAGATAGGTATTAAGGTATAAAATATAAGAAAGGTTCTTAATATTAATTATATTATACTATAGGGTATATAGTAATTATATATATTACTATATATATAGTAGTATGCCTTTTGTATCCTCTTAGTAATAAGTACTAAATATCTAATACTAGTTATAGTTAAATATATAGTAACTAGTAAGTAATTACTATACTATAGATCTAAAGCTTTATATAATATTATATATTATATAGTATAATAATAATAGTAATAATAATTAATAATGAGGATACTACTTTATACCTATATAGTAATATTATATATAATATAGATTACCCTCTAGATAGACTAATAGCATAGTTTTATAGCAGTAAATTAAAATCCTTAAAAGCTAAAAAGGAGTTTGAGAATATATATCTCGCTATATATATTAAACAGGAAGTATAAACCTTACTCATTATTCTTCTCTTACTATATATATATATATATATATATATATAAAATTAGAATAGAAGGATTATAACTTCAAAAGTATTGAAATTATTATATCTTATTAAAATAGTATTAATAATATATTTAGTATATTTATAGTAGCCTTCTTTATTAGTCTTATATATAATACAGTCCTAAGTAATAATAGCTAGAGAAAGATTTAAATCCTCTATAAAGCGGAAATATATTCTACAAATAAATAGAATAAATATAAAGCTATTTAACCTAGTAATATTATGAATTACTTTATATACTACTTAAAGAAATACCTCTTAAGTATTAAAACGTATCTTATAATAATAAATCTTATATATATAGTACAGGAGTATATAGTAATATTTAATCTCATTAATACTATTATATACTTTAATTAGAATAATATAAACTATTAATCCTACTATTTTTACCTTTAATCTAAAGTCTTTAAATTGAAATATTATACTTATATAAATAATACTAAAATTAAGAAAGTCTTAATATATATCAATCCAATATACCTTAAGGGTTTACTATATTATTTTTAATAAGATAATTAATGAAAATTAAGGAGTATTAAATATTAGTATAAGATTAACAATATAAGATATAAAGTAGTTATTAATATAAGTAATATTAATAATAATCTTGAAGTTGAAGTTAATATTACTATTAATAGTAAAGTAAAAATATAAAGAAGCTATGTTATATATATAATATTAGTAATAATACTTCTAAAGGATTTTAAAAGTATAATATTCAATTAAATTTCCCATCTTATGAAAGATATTATAAAGATATATAGTAACTAAATACTTAAAGTAATAATGAAGTCTCTATATTTCTAATTCTATAGGATATATAGAACTAATTATCCTCTCCTTATTAAGGACTATCTATAGATATTTCTACTTATAAATAACTAGTATAACTTTCTTATCTTAATAGAGTTAATTACAAATATTGCTAAATACAATATTAAGGCGATTTATATTTATAAAGTAGAATAAGAAAGCATTATTATATAGTATTATATAACATATAATAATATTAAAACCTATAAATATATTGATCATTGTTAATATAAGAATGAAGAAGATAAAATTAAAGTATATTATTATGGATTTACCTTATAAGAAAAGAAGGATTATAGAGATATTACCTATCTATTTAAATATAGTAAACTAAACATACTTAGTAATTAAGAAGTTAGTAATATCTACATCAAATAAGATATTTGAAAAGATAATACTTAGATAATAGGTTTTAAATATAAATATAGATATAAAGATTAAAATTCTATTCTTTTTAATACTTCTACAACTAGAAAAGTTATTTGAAATAGAAATATAAAATACTACCTAGTTTTAAAGAATTCGTATAGTCTTACTACTATTAAAAGTAATAGGGTTTTTATTAAAGATTAAAATTAGATATTATTTACAAAGAATAATAATCTCTTTTCCAAAATTATATTATACTTAATATTATATAATAATATTATTCGACTTATTATTTTAAGGAGAATCCTTAAGAATATTATTGAAACTATTAATATCCTTATAATTTATAATGAAGACTTAATATACTATTATAAAGTATACCTTAGAATGGATATTCAATTTAGACTTATTAAATAAAATATACTTCTTCTTAAAGATATACTTTATAGATTAATAATTTATTTTGCCATATATATAATACTTCTTATTTAAATGACTATATATAATTATATAAAACGATAAGCTCTATTTAATACAGATAAATATAGAAATTGTAACGTAATATAAAGAGAGTATTGAATAATTTATAACATAATACTTTATAAGTATTCTTAAGAAGAGTTTTATACATAATTAACTTCAAATTAATTATTCACTTACTTCTAATTATTATTTTTACTATTCTAAATATATTATAATTTTTAAATTAATATAAGATTATTTCTAGCTAATTATGACTAATTATAGAAATTTTAGAATATTACAATAGGGTTAAAAAGGAATTAATGAATATTTCAATATATTATAATATATACTTATAATTTGAGATAGAATATCATATCTATATAGAGATGTAATAAGAAAGCTATCTAAATATATATACATTTAGATAAAAAGACTTTAAAAGCTTCTTTTTTACTCTTTTTAACACTTTTAGGTATAATACTTTAAAAATAATATTTTATTAATTAGAAATATATAGCTATTGATATTTATTATTTTTAAAATAATCTTTAATATAATAAGTTATCTATTTAAACTATTAGTTGAAATCAGAATTACTTCAGTATTCGCAATAGTACTTAATAGCTTAATCCTTTAATATAACCAGAAATATACCAGTTTACATATAATATGGGATATTAAACTTAAAACAATGATTATAAGAAATATAAATCTTAGTTTTAAATATATTCTACAAGCTTCTACTATACCTTATGCTCTTATTATATAATTGCATAAAGTTTATAATATATTTAACTAAAATGTTATTAAAAGGAATAGTAGAAGTAATATATAAGAAGTGTTTAAATTACCTTAAAAGCTATGAATTATTATATTTATAATATACTTCTTATACGTAAAAAGGCTTTATATTGAGGAAATTATATACTAACAAGACTAATAAAGAAATCTAGAAGTGTTATATTAGTATTAGAAGTACAAGAACTAACTAGCTATATTATTACTATCCCTCTTTAGTTATTTATAGGGAAGTTATAATAGGTTCTATTTAATAAGTCTTAAATTTAGACTTATAGAGATAACTTAATATACTATTTAATAGATATAATATCTTTAAAGAATTCTAAGAAATACTTAAGGTTTATTTAAAGGATTGGATACTATTTCTTAAAGTCTTTAATATTATTATTATTCTAAATATTAAAGTCTTCCTACTTAATAGAATGAAAATATTATATATATAATTACATTTTATATTAGTTTTAACCTTATAATAAATAGAATAATCTTAGAAATAGCAGATTATTATAATGTTATTAAATTACTAAATGAATTCAAACTATCTTTTAAAATCTCTCTAGAACATTTGAAAGAACTCTTAACTATATATTTCTATATATTTATAAAGACCTATACAGTAAGTTAAAGAAACTAAGACTTTAGAAGTATTATTTATCAATCGATCAGTATAACTGATCTCTTAAATATTCCTAAAGAAGTTAATATTTATATAGTAAAGGAAGTTTATAAATAATGTAATATTTATTTTTCATATTATTACTTGAAAACGTCTTAGAATATTTCAAAGTAATCACTCAATTTTAACTACTATATTAAATCTTATTATTAAAATTAAGAATTGCTTTAAATATAATAATATTATTATTTTAAATAACCTTATAAGAAAGAGAAGAATAGAAAGAAGTATTTTCAAAAAGCTTTTATCTATTACGCCATACTATAAGATATATAGTAATTATATATATTACTATATATAGTAGTATGCCCTCTATACTCTATTAAGAATAAATATTAAATATTTAATACTAATTATAGCTAAATGTATAGTAATTAGTAAGTAATTGTTATACTATAGATCTAGAGCTTTATATAATGCTATATATTATATAATATAAGAATAATAAAACTAAATAACTGGAATATCACTTTATACCTATATAGTAAGATTATATATAGTATATGTTACTTTCTAAGTAAACTAATACCAATTAATAGTTAATCTTTCTATTATTATTATATCATAAATTAGCAAGACTTATCATAATAGAAAATGTAATTATAAAAGCTTTTATTTAAACTTTATCTAAAATAACAGATTATAAAACTTATTATTTAGATACTTCAGATCCTCCCTAAGTTAAAATTTTATTAAGAATCTCTAGATTGTATACTAACTTCTTATAGATAACTACCATTAAGATATTAATAGTATTATTCAATTTAATACTAAAACAAAATACTCCTTATAGTATTATTAAGGAATTAATATATATTTACAATACGTACTTATTAAGATATATTTAGTAAATATAAAAATTCTTTTAAACTATTATTAGAATTTTAATACGAGAAATTCATAATATCTCTAATTTTAACCTTTTAAGAAACCTATATAACCTCTTAAGATTCTTCTATTATTCTTTTTACTTTTATAATAATATTTAAATTAATTCCTTTAGGTAAGACTGTTAGAGTTCTAGCTGTTAAGCTATTACTTATTTATTCTAATAACCCATTTTAGGTAAATAAGGGCTTGAGTATCCTTATTCTTCTTATAACTCTACATTTTCTATTTATTATAGAAATTTAATTATGAGAGTTAAGGTTATATTATTTTAATTATTTATACTTTAAGTTAATTAAACTTCAATATTAGAATATTTAGTAAATAGACTACTTAGTAGCCTAAGTATAGTAGAGCTGAAAGTTCCATATTATATAAGGTTAATTCTTTTGAAAATAAATTCTATTTAAATATTAATATTACGAAGTTTCCTACTTCCTATAGAATTAGAACTTCTTATTATTATTACTATTTATATTAATATTAATACTATTTTTAGATATTATTCTAAATAACTTATTCTTTGATAATTAAGAGTTATTAATTCCTCTTGACTTTTTACTAGTGTCTTATTATTAGTCTAATAGGTTATAAGTTTAACTTTATATTAACTTTTCTTTCTATATTATATTTGTATTTATACTTATTATTAGTCTTATTAGTTTCTTTTTTTTAATATCCATTTAGATCATACTAGAGTTTATACTAACTAACTCTAAGTCTTCTACTATTTATCTATTTATATAAAACCTTTTTCAACTATTTCTATAAAATTCTATAGTTTATTCTTTTTATACTTATTTTAACTAACTAACTAATTCTGATTATTAATTAACTGGTTTAATACTAGATGGATCTATAAGGAGATTATACTAATTAGAATAATAAGCTTATTATTAGGTTATTAAAAGAGATAGTTAAGTAGTAGAAGCTAAACGTTTCTTATACTTTAGGTCTATTAAGACTTTTATAAATTAGAATTTTAAGTTTACTAAGACTTTCATAAACTAGGATTTTAAGTCTACTATAACTTTTATAAATAAGAAATTTAGGTTTTATTAGACCTTTATAAAAAAAGGTATTTCTTATAAGATTTAAACTTTTGTTAGAAATAACGCACTCAAGAGGTAGAGTTTATATGAGATAAACCTCAAGTGCTAGTACTAGCTCCATAAGCCTTATCTTACTTAAGCTGTTTAAAATAGAACCTTACGTAATATATATAGCTATACTTAGTAGCATGTAATATATAATAGATTTTACCTCCTAATTTTATGTAACAATTAAGAGTCTTATAATACTAAAAAGCTACTAGGCTAAAATACATATTATAATAATTTAATATATCTTAAATATTAAGATATCTACTAAAAATACTTTTCTTTAAGTCCTTAAGGGAACTAATTAGTAATTGATTTAATATAACGCCTTTTAAGTAGAAATTAAGGTTTTTAATTTATAAGACCACTTTAATCTTAAAATAACTACTTATTAAAATCTTTTTTTAAAGCCTCCTTAAGAACTACTCTTAAGTAACTTTCTAAAAACTAAGAAGTATTAATAAACTTTTAAAATACCTAAATTAAATACTCTTATAAACTTTACTACTATAAAAATAGATTATACAGAGGATTAATAACTCCTAGTAGATACTATTTTAAAGGTTTATATAAAAGATATTATAGATCTTATTAAAAAGAGCCTAATAATCTACATAACTCTTTCTACTTTCTATACTCTACAAATATAAAAATTTTAAAATAAGTAGTTAAACTAATTTTATATTATAACTTAAATCTTTAGATATATAAATAAAATATTTTAATATTAGTATTATAATATAGAAGAAGATATAGTAATATAAATTACTAATTCTTATAATTATCTTAGTATTATAGATAACTTATAATTCTAAAATACTACTTTAGTATACTATAAGATATTCTAATCTCCTAAACTTAAGTATCTTATTATAAAGATAGTAATTAAAATATAGTTTTAGAAATAGTAAGATACTATATATAAAGCTTAAATAGTTAGCTATATTTTCTTTATTGTTAAAATACCTTAAGTTTAAAATCTTATATTCTTATTAGTTCTTTTACTAATTAAATCCTATATATAAAACTATATATTTATAATTCGTAACTATTTAGATTTTATACTTCTAGATCAAGTTATTTTTACTATTATAGAGGTAATATAGTATCTCTATAAAATCTTTTTATATAGTAAGATTAATTATGATATTTGTAATATTTTAATAGAAGTTCTAACTATTATTTTGAATACTCAAGGTAATAAGAGATACTTTTAAAACCTAGATAAACTTCTATACTTTTTAAAATATAAGTTAAACTCCTTTTTAGTATGTTAATACTATATATACTTTTAGTTAACTTATAAAAACTAGATATTAAATACTTTAATTAAAAAGAAGATGAAGTAGTTACTTATTTTAAATCTAGACTTCTTAAGAAAGGTTTAAAGTTTTAAATAATAGTAATTATATAACTAGCCTTCTAGCTAAAGTAGTTATAATACTATATAGTAAATATGCTATAAAAAGGGATTTTAATAGTACTCCTTCTAAAATTCTTTTATCTTCAATTTAAATATTTTAGTTTATATTTTCTAAGATTTAAAATACTTTATAACTCTTTAAAAAGCTCTTTTAAGAGATTATATTTAATATAGTATAAAGTTTATACTTATTAAAAACTATAGAAACACTAAGGTTTTTATAATAATTAGTAAAAGTAAAAAAGTTAAATTATACCTATATAATATTACTCTTTATATTATTCTAACTATAAACTTTATCTGTTTTTAATAATTATAAAAACAAAACTACTAATAAGATATTAAATTAAACTACTTATTTTAACTACAGAAGAATAATTATTCTAAAATTACAACTATTAATATTTAATATAACTAGTAAGTCTTTAAATATTATATATTTTATAAGAGATTAACTACTTTAGCTATATAAGTAGTATAATATAAGCTTTCTCTTAAATATTATTATTATAAGTAGTATACTTTAGATATTATTTAAAGACTTCTAAAAGGTAATAAATAGTTCTAATATTAATAATTAGAATATCATAATAGAAAGCGTCTAAATTACTTTATCTTAATTATATAAGGTATTTAGATTACTAATAGCTACTTAAAATATAATGGTTACTAGCTAACCTAAAGGATATATAAAATATATAATATTAATAAGGCAAAACATAAGATTAAGTATATAGAGTATAAGAATACCTTATATATTACCCCTAGGGAGTATATTACTTCTAACTTCTACTTTTATTACGAAAGCTATAGTAGCTATACTTTAGCTTTAATATTTATAGATAGAACTACTAATTACTCTTAAGACTTTTACCTTATAAATTATACTAGAGTTATTATTATAAAGGTATTTAAAAGCTTTATTATTCTTCTTAAGTAGTAGTATAATATTAATATTAAGGTTTTTAAATATAATAATAAAGTCCCTATATATAAAAATTGAAAAGATAATCGAATTACTTAAAATATATACTTTAAACTTTCCACTTTATATACCTAGAGTTAAAATAGAAATACTAAGTATATTAAAATAGTTATTAAAGTATATATAAAAGCTATAAGATATAAGAGTAAACTATTTTATAAATTCTAACTTAAAAACTTATAGATAGTAGAATTTCTTTATAGTTAAATACTAATATATTTTTTAAACTAGTAAATATTATACTAGAAGCTTTATAAAACTATTTAAATAGATAATACTATAAGGCTAGACTTAACCTATTTCTATACTTATAACTATAAATACTTTATTCTTACTATAAATATAAAACTTAAATATAATTAGTTAATATGCTTTAAGAGGTATACTTTTATTAGCTTTTTAATTAGTTATATTTCAACTAATTAATATTAAGTATAAAACTTATTTCGAAATAAAGTTATAATAATTCGTAATATTTCTTTTAATAAAGCCTTTTTTCAATAGGGATTTAGTCTTTCTATAAGATAACTTTAAATAATTTAATTCTAATAAAGTTTCTTACTAGTTATAAGAATACTTAACTATAGTAAAATTATTTAAAATTAGTTTAATTACTTATTTAAACTTAAGTAAAAAGCCTAATGAAATAATTAATATAATAGGAAGTAGTTATAATAATTTGAAGGTTTATATCTATATAATAACTACTCCTAGGTTTTATAAAATACTAATTAAAATTACAAAATTTATATTAATAACCTTTTTAGAGTTACCTACTATATTCTTCTATAATCTTATTTATATAAATAAAACTATAGAGAGGTAAGGAGTTTAGATACTTTTAGAAAAAGTAAAATATAAGAGATAGATAAAATATTATACTAGAATAACTAGGAGATGTTTTATTTAAAACTACTTTTTTTAATTAGTATTTTTTAACTATTTTAGAATATTTTAAAATACTCCTATTAATAACTATAGAATTATATAAGTAATTAACTAGAAAGAGTCTTAGAAGTTTAATTTTCTTAAAGATTTTGAGATATAAATATTAAGACTTTTAATAATAAGCTTTAGCTATAAGGCGAATTAGATATTAGAAAGTACTTTAA
>QAPG01001158.1:0-10753 GCA_004366825.1 Colletotrichum spinosum
AATTATAAAGTATTTTATTAAAGTAGTAGATCTTATTTAGTATTTAATAACTTAGGGGTATCTCTATATAAATAATTTTGTTAAGTATTATATATATTAAAATATTAATTATATTATATAAAGATTACTTAAGACTAAAGTAATTAATTCTTATTATATACATTTAAAGTAATATACTTATTAGAATAGTTATATAAATCTTATAATTATCTTATAATTATTAATCTCTATAAATAATTAATGGAACTTTGATTTATAGGGGATATTTCTACTTATTAAGTTTATAATCTTAAATCTAACAATAGTTTAAAACTTTCAATCCTCTTATAAAAACTTTATCAACTTTGTTGTAAATGTATTTAGTTGCTTTTATTATATACTTAGAATGGTATCTAAGCCTTTTACCTTATATATAGATTTTACTATACACTTTACTTAATAATAAAGTTCATACTAATAACAACTTATAACTAGTTTATATAATTATAAAAATACTTATCATTATAAGTAATTTTACCTCTAGTTTTAATATATAATCTTATAATAATAGAAAACCTTATAATAATAATTCGGAAGACTGTTATCTTAATTATAGATTAATATATATAATTAAACGTAACTACTAAAGTTATAGACTTAAGAATCTTTATAAATTTCTTTAAAATAGAAGAAAATGAAATACTAAAAGCTAGGTATTTTATAATCTATTACTCTTCTATATTCCTTATAATAAAACTAAAATGATTTCAAGATCTATACAGCTATCTAATATTTTAAAAATATATTTCAATATACCTTTTAAAATACACCTATCTAGCTACTATTAGAACTTTATTATAAAATAAATAGATATTACTAAATAAAATATAAATTATAAGACTGATCTCTACTATAAGATTCTTAAAATAAAAACTTCTACTTTTTTATATTTTAAATACTCTCTAATATCTAAGTTACTTTATAACTATATTCTATTATTTCAATTCATAATATCTACTTACTAGAACTCTTAATATATTGAATATCTAAAAGAATCTTTAGTTAATTATTTATACTATTCTATAATTATAAAGAGGAATATTTCAAATTATCTTAAAATAACTAAATTATGCTAATTAAAAATATAACTTATAATAAATATCTCCTAAGTATTATAATATAATATTTTATCTATTTCTTATATTGAACGTTTTCTAAAAGCCCTTTAACTCTTTATTTCTTCATTATTTTATTCATATAGATAAGATTCAAATAGAATATAAAACGTAACTCTAGAAAGATTATTAATATAGAATTTATAATTGAAAGAAATATATTATCAAGACTAGAAGTAGCTAATATATAAGTATAAAACCTTAAGCTACTTTAACTATTTCTATTTTAACTTAAAATACTTTATTAAGTCTTTTATCAAGATTTAAATAATTAGTTAAATTATGTTTCAATAATTCTACTATAGTTATTTATATTTATGACTAATAAGATATCTTATTAGAAATAGACTATATAGAACTAATTTATAGAAAATTAAACTTCTTCTCAAAAGAAAGTCTATTGAAAGAAATATTATGAATTATTATAATTTTATTTTAAAATAAGTTCTATACTTAAGATTAATTAGTTAAAAGATAGTTTACTAAAAGATTTATAAAGATATGCTTTTTAGAATATATTAACTACTTATACTTAAGTTTTATATATTTAGTAAAAATAAAATGTCTATACTTATAAGCATAAATATAAATTAAATTTAATCTTTTAATATTAGTTTTTCAAATAGCTTTATCAAACTTCTGATATAATATTTGCGAACCTAAGAAATATATTAATATTTAAGTATAAAGAAATACTATTACCTATAAAGCTTTTAACTAGAATTTATAAAATAACTTATTCCTATACCTCATAGCTTTTATATCTATGTTAATAATTATACTGATTTACTTAGTATTTCTTTTTTCATTTTAAATATATAATATAATAATATAAATACCTTCAAATATATACTTCAAAAAGCTAAACTTTATTTCAGACTCTTCTATCTAAAGACTTTATCATTATATCTAAAAGCCTTAATATTAGGACTATATTAATATTAAAAAAGTATTATAAAGTTTTAAATATTTCTATTCTAATAATTCTACTATAATTAATAAAACAAAAGTCCAAAAGATAATTATTAATTCTATCTATAAATATTAGAACTAAAATATAACTATTATGTTTCTAAAAATAGAAGTAGATTCTATTTAATATAGTAATTTGATATCTAATAAGCCTTTATTATTTTATAGTAAGAATAGTAAGTTTAAACTCTATAATAAGCAACTATCATTAGGAAGTGTATATCTTCTAACTATATAAACTAAATATAATGATCACTACTAACTATTAACTGATACTAATAGTTATTTATAATTAGTAATTATAAACAATTAGTGATATATACTACTAACTAATTAGTATTCATATTATATAACTAATTAAAATTCTTGAAGAATAATTATCATAAATATAAATATATATATACTTTCTATTTACTAATTATTATATTTACTAATTCTATTTTTTCTATTCAAAGCTTCTTCTATTTAAAAGGTTCCTTAATACTAATAGTATTTATGAGATTTATAAAATAAAAGCTAACTATTAGGTATAGTTTCCTTTAAAGAATTCTTAAGAAGTATATAGCTTTAGATAGATTAAAGACTTTTGATAAAAGTTACTAATAGAAATAGAAATTAGAAATAACATATTCTCTTAAAATAATAAATAAAATTCTCCTATGTTTTATATAACTCATCTTATATTTTACTTTACTAATACTATAAGCTTTATATAACTTTTAAATAAACTAATAAGTATTATATTCTAAATAATTATTCATAATATAAATATCTTATATAAATAAGATAAAATACTAAAACAAACCTTTTACTAAGCTACCCAAACTATTAATACTAAAGCTATTTATTACATTTTAAGAATCCTTAAGTAATATCTATAGTATAATACTAATTATAATAATATCTAGAAGAAGCTTATGTTTTACTAATTATAATACTAAAATAATTAACTTCTAATAGAATATATAGTACTTAGAAATTTATTATTTAATCTTTATTTTTATAACTATACTTTTAGAACAACTACTTCTTCATAATTCAAATTAATAATTTAGCCTACTAATTTATAAATAGTTCTATATCTATAAATATTAAATAAAGATAAGTTTTATAGTCAAAGTAATATAGACAGTACTAATATATTAATATAACTTAACCTTTTTACTTTTACTAATTATAGTATAAATATTAGTAATTCTATAACTTTTAATTAATAAAAACTTTATATCATATTAAATATAATCTCTAACAGGAATTCCTTAATAGATTATTAAATATCTTCTAGCCTAAAGAATATAAGTTAAAATACTTTTATAAAAATAATGAAATCTTAGACAGAATACTATTAAGGTTTTCCTTTTTAATATATTTACTATATAATATTATAACTATTTTATCTAATAGACCAACTATATAACTACTATTATATAAAACTCTGTATCTTTCTTTCAAAAGTCTAAATCTAATATGAATAACTATTTAATTCCCTTTTTAATCAAAATACTTTATACTTAGTTTTTATAAGCTAACTAGAAGTATATATCATAATGATATATTAGACCATAGCTTAGCTTATACTATATTAAATATAAATACTTATTGAAACCTTAGAAATATTTCTTATAACTTTAAGAATTTAAAATGATAACTGAAACTTCTTTCAAAGTATTAAATATATAATAGTTTACCTTATTATATTAAAATATTATATAACTTCTATACAAGTAAAAACAACTTATTCAAAAATATAAATTCTAAATAACTATAAATTATAAATATATAGCTTTATATATAAAGCTTTTTACTTTGTATAAAGAATATTTAAATCCTAGTAAAAACTTATACCTCAACTTATTATATACTAATTATTATAACTATAGTTATTTTAAGTCTTTAAACATTATATAATAATATTATACTAATAGTGTAAATATAATATTTCTAACTAAACCTTTTACTTTATATAGAGAATATTTAGTATTTAGCCAGGATTTATACTTTAACTTACTTTATACTAACTATTATAACTATAGTTATTGAAATCTTTAAATCATAATAATATTATACTAATAATATATAATATAATATTTCTAACGTTAACTTGTTTTATCTAATAATACTATCTTAAGCCTTTCTAACTATTACCTAATAGTTATAAGTTATAGATTTCGATGTATATATTTCTTTAGATATTTAATAAGTAATTTCTAATATATATTTAGAATATTTAGAATTATTATTAAGTATCCTACTTTTAGGCGTTGATTCTTCAATATTCCTTTAATTTTATACTTCTTAATTATACTAATAGTCTTATCTATTAGTAATATTTTAAAGTTAAGTTTCATTATGACTATTCTAAGAGAACTAGAGAAAGTAGTAAAGTTATCTTTATATAATATTAATTTATTTAAACTTTTATAAAAGTGGCTATAATCCTCATAATTATTAGTAGTTCTAATAAGATTGATGTTTATATTAAAATTATAAGAGTTAAATATAGTAATAGTATGTTTATTATTATTATTATTATTATTATTAGTAGAAGTATTATTATATAGAGAGCTAGTCTATAGTAGTTTATTACTTTTCCTTATCTATAAGGCTAGTATTATTAAAATATATTAGTAGTATTATTACTAATATCAATTAATATTATAAGTATCACTATAATAAGTTTAACATTTTAAAGCTACTATTAGAAAAACTATTATATAGCTTATATTAATTTCTAAGTTAAAGCTAGGTTTAAACTAAGTATTATGCTATTAAGTCTTTTTTACTATATTTACTAATAGAGATATATATAAGCTATAGTATATTACTAGGGTTTCTTTTATTGTAAAGAGTCCATACTAAACATTATATAAGGCTAGCTATTAGATAGAAGGCTCAATATATAATATATTATAATATTTCTAACTTTAAGTTATTCTCAACTATCTAACTATTAGCTAATAATTATAATAGATTTTGATATATTTATATTTTTAGATATCTAATAAGTTACTTCTTATATATCTTTAAAGTAATTAGCATTATGACTAAATATATTACCCTTAAATATTAAATTCTTTTTCATTCTCTTAGTGTTATACTTCTTAACTATACTAATAGCTTTATCTATTGATAATATTTTAAAGTTAAATTTAGTTATAATCATTTGAAGAGAATTAGAGAAGATAGCAAAATTGCTCTTATTTGATATTAATTTACTTAGGTTTATTCAAAAGAAATTATAGTCTTTATAGTTATCAATAGTTTTAATAACATTACCATTCACATTGAAGTTATGGGGGTTAAGTATAGTAATAGTTCTTATTATTATGATTATTATTCTTCTTGTTAGTATTATTATTATTATTATTATTATTATTATTATTATTATTATTATTATTATAGTATAAAGACAGGGTTAGTCTATGATCTATCGCTTTTATTTATTCATTAACCTAGTATTATTAAAATATATTAATAGTATTATTACTAGTTAGTATGAGTTAATACTATAAGTACTATTATCATGAGTTTAATGTTTCAAAATTACTATTAATATCTAAAACTATAACTTACTATAGAGACTATTATATAGCTTATACTAAATTCTAAGTTAGAATTAAGGTTAAACCAAATACTATACTATTAGGTTCTTTTTTCTATCTTTACCTATAGAGATATAAATAAACTATAGTATATTACTAGGCTTTTCCTTCTATTATAGAGACTTTATGATAAGTATTATATAAAGCTACCTATTAGGTAGGGAGCTAAATATATAATATAGTCTAGTTTTATATATAAGACTTAATAAATAAGAAAACCAATAAACTTATTTAATTATGAACTTAGAATATTCTAGTAATAAAAAGAATATAATCAACTACTTAAGCTTTATATTTAAGATTTTACTATTTCTAAGAATTACATTTTAATTATTAGGTCTATAGTAAAATATCGAAATCTAAGGAATTAAATTATCTTATAATATATTAAAGTGGTATTTTAAAAGTATTAATTATCCATAATACTAGAATAATTATAATTACTAATACCCTATATTAGTATATCTTCTTCTTTGTAGTATTATTAATATTAAAATACTTTATTAGTATAGTTAAAAATATAAATTATTATATAGATTTAATTAAACTATTTAGATTAAGGGAAGCTCATAGCTTACTTTCTACTGTGATTACTAGTAAATATCTTACTCCCTAAAGTATAACTTCAACCCTCTTACCCTCCTACTAATTATTATAACTAGCCTCTAGTTAATCTAAAGCTGAACCCCTTATAACTATAATAGCTAATATACCTACTTTATATTAACCCTTTTATAAATTATAAACAACTAACAACTCGTTTTATAATAACCTTATACTTTTATACCCTTATAACTATATATAATTCAAATATCTTAAGATATTTAATTACTATTAACTATAGGCATTCTATTTAATTATTTATTATAATCTTAATATCTATAATTTTAATATCCCTATTAAACCCTACTTATTCCTAAGATAAGACTTTATATTATTAGTATAGAAGTTCTCTACTATTAATATAAACTAACTTATAATCTCTCTATAAATATAATAAGACTCAACCTATTGTTATTAGTAAATAATCTTAATATATCAAATATAATTAATATATAAATAATACTCATATAGATATCGATACTTATAATATAGCTAGATAATCTTCAAAACTCCTAAAATTATCTTACTATAATATTCTAAGATATCTAATAACTAATATTATAATAAAGTATTAATACTAAAATATTATCTAGTTAATACTTAGTTTCTAATATTACTAGCTTAGTATAATAGCTTATAGGACAACTAAATAATTCTCTTTTAAATATTTATAAGTTATTTATTAATTATAATATCTAGAGTAGTTGTTTTAGAATTTAATCTAATATACTAATAGTTTTAATTATAATAATTATAACTCAATATCTCTATATCTATCTTATGATAATCTTTTTATAAGTAGCTATATAGATTTCGAGGAGACTTAAGTTCTACTATAATGCTTATAGAAGAATAATAAATTATCAAGTACCTAGCTTTTATAGGTATTCTATTTTATTCTATTTTTAAGAGGTTTATAAAAGCTCTTAACTCTATAACCTTAACAATTACGTTTAGCTATATATATTGAATTCTAATCTTTATAAAGCTCTCCCTCTATAAATTATTACTATCAAGCCTTCTATTACTCTAAGATTAATTATTAGAACTAGAAATATAATTATCTATAATAATAAGTAATTCTATTACTATTCTAACTAACTATAAGCTGGTATTAATATGTATGTTATTATTAGGTAAAATCTATAGTTAAATTTATATATAGGATAAAGACCTTAGATATTATTCTAAGTATAAAGCAAAAGTAACCAAATAAACTATTCATATTATTATTCATAAGCTTTTAAGATATAGAAACTATAAAAAACTATATAAACCCTTAAATCTTTCTTTACAAAATCTTTAAAACTTTTTATATAAATCTTTTTATCAATATCTACTAGGAATTATTAATCTTTCTAATAATCTACTTTTATAGGAATAGAATTCTTAAGAATACCTCATTTGAATATTTCAAAAAGTAATTAATACTATTTAGTTTCGAGAAAGTTACTCCAAAGAAATTCCTAAAAAGGCTTTAAAAAGAGATTTTAATAAGTAATTATCTTATAGTTAGAATAGTCTTCAAAGTCATAAGGTTTAGTTACTACCTAAAAAGTATTATACTAAGTGAACTACTAATTAGTTCTTTAAAAAAGTAAAAAAGAAGTATTCGTAATAGATATTTTGGAGTTTGAAGTATATTTAAGTATTATAACATATACCTCTAACCTGATAGCTCTTTAGTATTATAAGACTCTTCATTATTATATAGAATTAGGAGGTAAAATCTAGTATATATTATATTTAAATAAACATAGCTAAGTATACTATATAAAGTTCTATGTTAAGTACTTTAAGTATATATAAGGCTTATAGAGATAGTACTAGTACTTAAGGTTTAACTAGCATAAACTCTATTTCTTAAGTATGTGATTTCTAATAGATATTTCTAAAAGATTTATATTATTCATAAATCTTTAGTAGAAATATTCTCTTAGGGGAAATAAAAACTTATAGTAGGTTTTTGATACTGAAGGTATTTAAGATTAAGTAATATGATAGCTATAACTTTTATAGATAGTATGTATTAAATCGTTCCTTAAGTATTTTATAAAGTATATATAATCTTTTAAATAGTTCAAAGTTTCTTTAAAAGCTAAAGAACTCTTATTATAGTATAATTAAATAATTTATATAGAAATCGAGTATTATTAATAAGTATTAGCTTGACTAAATATACAATTATTATACTCAAACTAAATATTGCTTATATAACAAACAAATTATTATAGTTCAACTAGAACTCTTTAGATAACCACTATATAAAAGCTAGATAAATAATATAATACTTGAGTGGAATAAAAAGCGTTTACTTTAAGTTTCACTATACAACTAGTATCTTATTCAATAGTTTTATTATTATTATGAATATGAGTTTCATAAGTAGTAGTACCAGTTAAAAAGAGCTTTAAACATAAGCTATATATCTTTTCAAACCCCGAATAGTACAGTAAACTGATAAAAAGCAAAAATACTATTTTAAGAACTAAAATAAAACTTTTAGTACTATCTTAAGTTATTCAGCAAATTACCTTTACTAGTTATTCTATTATCATATTCTTAATAGACTTAATAATAAATATATTTACTAGAAGTTAAATTTATAAGTTTTACTTCGCTATCTAAGTCTGATATAATAACTAGTAAGTAATATACTTTATAACTATCAATATAACATAACTATACATAAGATTATAATATATAGATTTCTATAATTATTAGTTATAATAAAAAACTTAGTAGGGACATTTGAAACTCAAACTCTATATATATAGGAAACTAGATAATTAATAGCTTTATAAAACTTCTCTAGAACTATTAATTCAATACTATTATTTCTTATAGTAGTCTAATGGATTAGGCAAATTACTTAAAAGTATACTAAAAGACGAATTTCAAGAACGTTTCTAATATTTGAAAGTTTTGATAAAGCCTTTTACTATCAGTTCGGGTTTATGAGTCTTAAATAATATAGAAGATTAGAGTTAGATAAAAAGCTTAGAAATATTAGAAATATCAAAGTATTTAAAATACCTTTTAGGTAATAAGAAATATCTAAATAGTCTATGAATAATACTATTCTTCTTACCGTAAACGTAGAAATTGAATAAAACTATTAGAGCTATAAAAGGCCTTCTCATAAAATATAAATAGAATATCCAATTAGTATAATTTAAAAAGACTATTTTATAGATAGAAGCTTTAAAACTAGAAAAGTATATTAAGAATAATATATTTCAGTAGTAGAGTTTATACTAATTAAACCTTAGATACTAGTATTATCTCTATAGGTTTCATCCTATTTAAACTATTGAAAATAGAGTTTTAACGTATTATATATAGATATATTTAGTTATATATAATGTATATATAATTCCATTTCCAATTATATATAATATCTATATCTAAAATATAGTATATATATATTATACTATAGAGATATTTCTATATAATAATCCGTCTGATCTTGCCAGCTTAAATAAATAGATTGACAGCTCAGTTACTTATTACTATAGCTTTAGCTATTTAAATACTATATTGAACCTGACAATTAATATGAATAGTAAAATGAAAATGTAAGAAACTTATATTATAAATTTAAGATTAATAGTAATACTTCTTAGATATTTTAAAAGTATAGTATTTAATTATATATCCCGTTTTATTAAAGATATTATATAGATATATAATAGTAAGATATCCAAAGTAGTAGTAAGATCTATATATTTCTATTTCTATGAGATATATAGAAACAATTAGTCTTTCTTTGTTAAAAGATATCTATAGATATCTCTATTTTTAAATAACTAGTATAACTTTCTTACCTTTATAAAGATGGGAATAGATATTATAAGATACAATATTAAACTAAAATATATTTATAAAATAAAATAAACAAGAGATATTACAGAATATTATTTAGAATATTATAACACAAAGAAATATAAATATTTCAACTACATTAAATATTACAATTAAAAAGACTTTATTAAAGTATACCATTCAATTACTTTTACTCTATACTTAAAGTAATATCTAAGCTCTTGATTATATATACAGATTTAACTATAAAGATTACCTAATAATAATATTTATATTAATACTAGTTTGTAACTAGTTAGAATAATAATAGAATTACCTATTATAATAAATAATAATCCTCCTATTACAATATTTAACTTTATAATAATAGAAGGCTTTATAGTAATAGTTTATATAGAGAAAACCTTATCAAATTAAAACTTAATATATATATTTCAATATAACTACTAAAATTATAAAATTGAACACTTTTATAGATTTCTTAAAATGAGAATAAAATATAATACTAAAAGCTAAATATTTCAAAGTTTATTACTCTTATATATATATATATATATATATATATTTATATTGTCCCGCTTGACGTAGTAGTTTAAC
>QAPG01001159.1:0-10909 GCA_004366825.1 Colletotrichum spinosum
GAAGAAGTAGAATAGTTTCTATTATATTTCTAAAGTTTAAATATTAATTACTAAAAACTTAGTAATTATTTAAACTTTAGAAATATAATAGAAACTATTCTACTTCTTCTTTTTATATTAGAAAGTAGGTATTCCCTTCCTTAAGATATATCTTATATAAAGTTATCTAATAAATATCTCCTTTTAACTTCTTTAGCATATTATTAGTAAAGACTTATATTAATACTAAGTTTTAATTCATCTTAAGTAATCTATAAGAAATATCTCTCTTTAGGAATATCTTCTTCTAGAATTACTATCTTATTATTATTATTATTATTTTATTTATTTAATTCCTAGTAATAATATAATATAGTACTAATAGTCTTACTATATACCTCTATTAAGTTAAATATTAATTATTAAAATTTATTAAAGCTTATATTAAGTCTATACCTATAGAGTAAATATTCTCTATTAAAATAATTACTACTTAATGTTTTTACTTATACTAATTATTTAAATAATTGAATAGAAACAATAGAATTATAAGAATATAACTAAGAGTTTTAACTAGGAAAGATTTAAATATATAAATAGGATCTATATTACTATATAGACTATTACTTAAAGGATTTAAATTGTAATCCTTTAACTAAAAACTCTTTCTAATACTTTAGTAGTTATAGCTAGCTAGTTGCTAGGTATACTATATAGTCTTATTAGTATATCCTTACAATTAGTAATAAGTATAAAGTACTTAATACTAGCTATAACTTAATATATAGTAATTAGTAAGTAATTACTATACTATAAATCTAGAGTTTTATATAGTACTATATATTATATAATATAAGAGTAATAATAACAAATAATTAGAATACCAGTTTATACCTATATAGTAAGATTATATATGGTATATATTACCCTCTAGATTAAATAATAGCAATCTATAGAGTAAATTATAACTATTTCTAGTATAATAATAGAAACTTCAAGTATATAAGTAAACTATATTACTTAATCTTAGAAATACATATATAAATTGAAGTTAGATTTCAATTATAATTAAATTCTATTTATAATTTTAAGTTTATATCTTTACTCTCTTAGTAATAAACACTTTTTCTTTTATATTTTGAAACTGTTTTATAGTTTATTATCTTTATTTCCATACAAAAGGTACCGAGTAATACTATTATAGCTAACAGCTTAACTTTGGAAAATATAGACTATGTTTCTTTGCAAAGCGGCGCATTACCAAAGTGCCTCCGTCGCAATACCAGGAATCGTCTTACTCAAAATCGACGGTTTTTGTACCTCATTTGTACACTTCGGACCTCGCTCTATCGATCCTCGTTGCTTCACCGACGCACTCCTTGAAATTTCACAATGGCCCCGACTACCACAGCAACTCCCTCCGACTTCCCTAGACTAAGGGTTTCGGTACATCTCGAGGTGCGCTTCTCCATGCCTCGTACTCACGCCCGCATAAGTCACGTCAAGTCTCCTTCCGCGTGTTTAATCTTCCAAGTAGGACGACACCAAACATCTCTCTCAGGATGACACCGTACCAGGTATGGTCATTGCATCCACTTGACGAGACCCGCGTCATAATTGTGGCTTTCCAGAGTTCTTCGACGTTAAATTCTGCCCTTACCAACCTCTTGACGCGACCCCCATCTTCGCCGCCGTGAGCAAGAAGCATGTAAGTGCTGGTCATGGCTGGTGGGCTGAAGGGTTTGCGTGCTTCCTGCACGATTCTTGCTGATTGATTAAATCTCTCTTCCTCGCCAGATTATCGTGTGTCGCCTCACGTCGACCGCTGACGACTCGAATCCCTGCGAGGTCATCAGCATCATTCGGGATGACGATGTTCGTCATATCTCTCTATTCACTCGCACGTATTCAACACGCGCACTAACTTGGCAACAGCCAGATGCGAGGAATTACTATTGCACATGGACTAGAGACGCCGCTACCGGAAAACCCTTACTCTGCTATGGTGGCGAGGATGCAAAAATTAAGGTCTATGACGTACTTCAAGGCAAGCTTGTGAATGTGAGTCAATACACGTTGGCCGGCTACGCTTCAATTACAAACTCACGTATACCTAGTGTTTGGTTGGTCACGGAGGTGTAAGCTGTCTTATCAAATGGTCTTCAAAGTCGCGGAAGCCTTCTTACTGAAAGGGTTCTAGGACATCTGCGACGTCGTGACGTCTCCCCTGGACCCCCTCCTCATTGCATCTTGTTCCGACGACACAACCGTTCGCATATGGAGCCTGGATTCCAAGCATCAAAAACAACCCTGCTTATGCATTCTCGGTGGTGAAGGGCACTATTGGAGCCTTCTCACACTGGTGCGACACTGAATCCCGAAACATTCGTTCGAGGACAGCGACTGACCATCTTTTCACTCAGGCTTGGCACGACACTGGACGGTACATACTGTCTGCCGGCCATGATCAAATTATCAATCTGGCAAGCTTGCCCCTGATTCTTTTGTCATTGCCCATGACTGACTCTATCACAAGTGGACGGTGCCCGACCTCCCAAGTGACCCAACAGATCGTCCTGTCGAGGTACATTATCCTCACTTCTCCACTTCCGAAGTTCACAGTAGCCTTGTGGATTGGTACGCTTCAAGCAGGAAAACTTCATTGTCGTCAAAAGCGATGGCTGACCACTACCAGTGTTGCCTTCTACGGCGACTACATATTGTCGCGGGCTTGCCATGACGATGTGATTGTCTTGTGGAAAATTGAAGGCTTCTCGTCCCGAGACCCGCCTCCTCCACAATCGATGGCACCTACCACCATCAACCCAGGCAACTTGACGCGCTCGGCTTTCAACTCGGCGATCACGGCCGAGTGCCCGACGCCCTACACTCGGCTTGTCGAGTTTCAAACACCCGGCTGCGGACCACAATTCTTCATGCGGTTTAAGCTCCACTTCATACCCGAACAACACCCCATGCTGGCCTTCTGCAACGCAAACGGCAAGATATTCTTCTGGGATTTCGAGCAGATTACAGACTTTCATGACTACGTAAAGGCCGTTAGGAGGAAGACCGTGAACGCAACAGATGCGAAGCCGTACTGGCTCAGCGCCATCGTACATAGGAGCCACGGCAGTAACAAGGCGGAGCCAACTGTCAGGGAGCGCAAGGCGGCCGGGAAGTCCCATCCGACCGACCTAGAGCAGGTGCCCGACTTCGCCCAGAGTTACAACAAAGAGACACTGCAGACATGGGATAGTAAGTACACCGTTAGCAACCCGCAGATGCCTCTGAAAGCGCATAAGGTCGAGAACTCCGGTGCTTCAAACTTCGTCGGCAGACAGGTGGCATGGAGCCCCGAGGGCGAGTGGTGCGTCGTAGTGGGCAGCTCCAATTTTGCCTTGGTGCTACAGAGATGGGCACCGATAAGAGAGGCATAGTATCGAGGAAGACCAAACGAATGAAGCCGACTGGCCGGTTGGAGATAGAGGCCTCGGGTTAGAATGATGTTCTCAGTTCTAGCTTAGATAGCCACCGTGTAGTATTATTATTCTCTGCCTTCAACATCCTATGCGATACCCTCTGATGGCAAGTGAGGAGAAGATGGGTAACGAGGGGCCATCATCGTCCTCAGAGCTGGCTAATATTTCGTGAATGAAGGCATCAGGCCGACCCCCATGTTCTAACATCCGTTGAAACCTACTTCGGGCATCATGCCTCTCGATTGCTCGTCGCGAGTTGGTGTCCACCACATGCCCTTCGTTGGAGCTCTCGGCAGGTATGAGGAGGTCACCCATATACAATGATACCATACCGCGCAACCGCAAAAGCTCTGGGTTGGTCGAGTAAGGTCTATCCTCAAGTAGATCGTCCATGCGGTTGGCGATGTGCCGCAAGGAATCCAAGGTTTGCAATCTGATTTGGTCTCTTTCGTGGCAAAGTCGCCTGCCCCGACTACCAGTCTGCCAGAGTGGTACTCCTGCTCTCGCTGCTCTCGGATGAATGGCGTCCGCCATCGTTTCGTCCACGCTATGGAGAGAGTCGTCCTGCCAGATTTCATCCTCCCAATCCTCAGCGTCGAGCTCTAGCCGTCGTAGGCACGCCGCGTGACTTTGGTGTATCTGGTAAATTTCGTAGCTCAGCAAGGTCGGCCAGAATTCGAAGGCTGACACCGCGTTCCGGTACTTGAAGTTGTAAGGGAACCGCTGGATGAGATCCTGAAAATACTCGCGCACTTTTGCCGCGTTTCTTGCTGGATACGGCTCAGAGACTTGGTTGTGATGATCACCGCCAATGCTTGTGCCGCCCTCGCTCATGAGAATCTCGGCACCCAAAGCCCAGTAGTTATTACGTCTGATATCAACAGGCTTGCCATGTACATGCGATCTGACGAGGATGCCGAATGCGCGATTGGCGCTCTGTACGTCTCCTTTATCAAGAAAGACGTAAATCGCTCGCACGAGCGATCGCAAAGGCGCTCTTTCCGAAGCGTATCTCTCTCTTCTCTCACTAGTGTCCTTCTTGCGCCTCTGATGTTGGCTTTGGCCATCCAAATCATGTTCATCGTCGCTTTCGCTTTCCAAGGGTTTGGCCAAGTCTGAAGCAACAACAGCGCCGCGACTTATCGAAAGCGCACTAGGAACTACCCAGGGACTGTGCGGAAACTTTTGCTGCGATTCGGACGGTGGCTGGTCCTGTTCGGACAAGCCGGCGAGACTCAGTTGACGTAGAGTTGATGGTGAATGGCTGAGAGGGTTGATAGAGTCTCGGGGCATGTGACGTGGATAAGTGACCTGGCCGTCGCTCGACAGCATTGTAGAGGCGGATCTCTTGCGGTGCGCTGCTTCTCGGTTCATAGTTATCCGACCAAGTCGATGAGCCAGAAAAGTTATATTGCTTGATGCTTCTGGGTCGGACAACATGCAATGTTTTGGGGACGTAAAATTTGCTGAATGTGCCTCTGCAATGCCCTCATTGCCTCATAATGTAAATTCCATGAGATTGGAGAAAAGCCAATGCGGGGGAATCCCTTAAAAGAGCTTCCTCCGTTTTGTTTTGCCCGTCTGCCTTGTTGATAGGGGAAGAAGCAGTACGTGAAAGGACATAGGCAATTAGGTATCTGTCAGGAATTGTCGCACACGCAAAAGTGTAGGCGCGCCTATGCATTGTTATAACATGCAGCCAACTGGAATGTATATAAACATACGGCTTATTGCTAAGATATCTTTCAAGATTCTAGGACTTTTAATTTGAAAACTTACCGACTAACTATACTTGTATTCTTAATAGTTAAGATTATAATACCTAAAATAAGATTAAAATACTATATTTTATAATAAAATATATAAATCGAAATACTTAATAAATACTAATCTTATTTACTTCTATTAGCTAGACTATATATATTGGAATATATATAATAACTATTTATATTACTACTTATATAATAATACATCTTCTATATTCTACTAGTAATTATAAGATTTATCTTAATATCTAGAAAGTTTTACTACTTTTATTCTAATAGATATAATAACGAGTTTTATAATATTTATATATTATTATATTATTTAAAAATCGCTACATAAATACTTTATCTTTTTATCTTTTTATCTTTTTATCTTTTTATCTTTTTATCTTTTTATCTTTTTATCTTTTTATCTTTTTATCTTTTTATCTTTTTATCTTTTTATCTTTTTATCTTTTTATCCTTAATAATTCTTATATAAATAATATAAATATATTAGAACTTGCTTTTCTATAAAATATAGAAAGTATTTAACATACTATTAATTTGAGTATATGTATAGTGTAATGAGTATTATAATATATATTCTATTTTAACCTTTATATTATAATTACAATATTCTCTATATTATGATTACAATTATCTATATACTATAGCTATTAAAAATTATATATTATAATAATAGCCAAAGTTTTAGAATTATTCTTTTCTATAAGAATCTCTATATCTCTATATGTAATAATAAGAAAGAGCTAATTTTACAATTTATTAAATAATACTTTCTTCCTCTATCTAACTATTATTAGTAGAAGTAATTTAATTGAGTTTCTACTTTAAAAAAACTGCTTTCATCATGCTATATATCTTCTACTTTAATTATAATTTATAATAATAACTTGAGTGTAAACTTATCTAATTATTCAAAAAGTCTAGTAAGTTAGAAGCCTTAGTATTTTTGACTTTTAGATTCTTGATTGTAATCTTTGAAAATTACCCTTTTTACTTACTTATAGAAACTAGATGTTATAATCAAATCTATAGAAATATCTATCTTTTTACTACTCATATAAAACTGAAATATATTGCTAGAAACATCAATGGGCAAGTGGGTAAATTGACAGTCAAGCTTTATTATAGATAGCTGTGAAATTGAGAGAAATACAATAGAGTAGAAGTAGCTTTCCTAATATTGATCTCTATAGACATACTCTAAATAATAATAATTATATAGATAGATAAGTATTAATTTATTTCATAGTAAGATTGACCTTTTCTAATTATTATTCAAAGAGATATTGAGGTTTTTGTATAGAAGGATTATTTTGATATTCTAGGTATAGCTATAGTATATAAGGTATTATAACTGTAATATATATATTTTAATATAATATATAGACTACTATAGCTATAGCGCGGGACACACTATAACTATAGCATATATAATCTAGCGTAATATATACTATAGTACTAATTATAGCACATAGAATACTATAATTATAGTATATATAGCTTAAGCCAATAGTATACCAAATACTCTCGTATCTAGTAAAAGAATAACCCCTTATATGTTTACTTCATTTACTTTAGAACTATCAGAAGTAAAAAGAAAGAATAAGTATCTACTTATGGAGCAACGTTTATATAATTTACTTATATCGAACTATTATAAAGCTTTCTATTTCTTTAATTAGAATAACTAGAAATAGGACTTTCTAGATATTCGAGTAAATCTGACACTTACTAGATCTATTTTGTTTTGAAGAAATGCTAACTTTATTTAAGACGGTATTTTAGCAGCTACAAATTCAATTCTTTCCCTAATTTCAACTCTTTTTAGTTCTTTAGATACCCAAGAAATACTTTCTGAAGATTAGTAATTTAACTTACTTGAAGTTTATTTCCTCTTTGGCTTTAAATTGCCTTAATGTTATAAGAATTAATATAAATAGAAAGTAGATTCCTTTCATATTAAATCTGGCTTTAACTCTTAGTATGTATTTTAAAGAAATAGAATAAATTGAGATTTCTTTACTAAAAAGAAAAGAAAGATATTTAAATTTAATATATTATATACTAAGCCCTTTATTTAATAATAGGCCTTATATAGTACTTAGTATTAAATCTCTATCATAGAAGGAAACTAAGTAATATATTATAATACATATTTATTTCAATAATAAAGAAGATTGAAATAGACTGAGTAGTATAATAACTATTAGGATTAATATACTCAAGAGGTAGAATTTATACTAGTTAAACCTCAGGCGCCAGCGCTATTATCTAATTAATCATATTATTATTTCTAGATCTAAAATCGCTTAGAAGACTGTAGAAGTACTACATACCTAGTAGGAATGTATTAATATAATTATATAAGGTATATGTATAAAATATATCTCTCTTAATCTAATATACATTCTTAGAAAGAAATCTCTAGAACTTCTCCCTACTTATATATACTTTATAAATAGATTTAAAACTAAACTCTTTTATTTATAGATCTTTTAAGATAATTATATAACTTCTAAACTCTTCTTTTTTAAATTTATAAATAATAGTTAGTAGTTATATAAAGAAGTATTATAACTAATTAAATAGTTTTATTTTTATTTTCAATACCTATTATTTTATTAATCAAACACTCTTAAGTTTTAACATAAATTATTAAGCTTATTAAATAGTCATATATCTTATGCTCTCTTTTTTTAACTATAAATCTTTCTTAAATAATATACTAATTTTTGAAATAAAATGCTTTAACCGGTACATGATTAATTTATATATAGTTTCTAAGTTATCTTCTTCTATTTATGAAGATTCTCCTGGAGAAACCCCTATTACCTATAATATATCTCCCAATAAATCTAAATTTATATAAGAAATAATTAAAAGTATTACTTTATCTACTATTAATATAGTAATTAGTTGAATAGAAATTAATAAAAGGATTACTAATCTAAATAATATGAATATAATTAATAGTAACAACGTTAAGGAGGAGATATTTCATTATTCTAAGAAAACTATAAAATATATTATACATATTTCTAAGTTATATATTCTTACTTCTCAGAAGTAGAAGAAATTTATTATTACTAAGAGCTCTCTTATAACTAAAATAATTTAATCTCTTATATTCAAAACTATTAGAATAATTCTAATTTTATCTAATTATAAATATAAATATATAAATCAAGAAAATAAAGAAAAGCCTTATAATTTCTATCTTAATTATCTATTTTTTCTTATCGAAAACTATAATATCTTTCAAGACTATTATTGAAATCCCTATTATTATAATAAATACTATTTAATTAAGAATACTTAGGAGTTAAATATGGAAAAAACTATTTATCTTTGGATTAAATTCTTTACTATTTATAATAATAAAGATATTAAGCCTATAATAAGTATTTCTTCTATAACTTCCTAATTAATCTTTCTAATTCATATATTCTTAAACAATTACTATTAAATACTAGGAGCTTTACAATATTATTACTACTATTTATACTAGTTATATTAAAAATTACTTAGCTCTTATATTTATTCCTTATATTCTATTCATAATTTTCATAATTCTTACAACCCTAATTATTACTATAGCTTCTTTAAATAATCCTTTTATTAATAATACTAATAGTATTAGCTCTCTCCTTTTAAATAAAGACTTAATTACTAATTTGTATTATTCTTTTAACTTTTACTTTTTATTCTATTTAAATAACTATATTTCAACTACGTTTCTTAAGTTTCTTCTTAATACTTATTATTGGAACAGATAGATAGATAGGTAAATTAACAGTTAAGTTATTACTATAGATAACCGTGAAGTTAGGAGAAATAGGATGTAATAAAAGTAGTTTTCTTAATATGAAGACTTGTTTAAAATATTCGTAATAATAATGTTTAAATAGAAGGAGAAATAGTGATTTAATTAATAGTATATTGTACTATTTCTAACCATTATTCGTAGAAATATTAAGATTATTATATAGAAGATTTATTTCAGAGTTCTAGTTATACTACTGGAGTTCTAGTTGTAGTTATAATATATAGACTACTATAGTTATAGTATATAAAGCGTTATAACTATAGAATATATATTTTAGCATAATATATAAACTACTATAGCTATAGTATATAACGTATTCTAACTATAGTATATAAGTTAAAGTATAGTATATATTATAATATAGCTATAGCATATTAGCTATTATAGCTATAGCGTATGAAGTACTATAGTTATAATGCATATAGTTTGAACTACTTCTAATATCCTATAAAAGAATAGATTTCTATATTTTTACTTTATTTACTTTATAACTACTAGAAGTAAAAAAGTAAGATAAATATCTATTTATAAAGCGATTTATATATAATTTATTCATATAGAGATATTATAGTAATTCTTATTAATTTTATTAGAATAATAGAAATAGAAGTTCTTTAGATATTAGAATAAATCTAATATCCCCTTATAAGGTATATATTACTAGTATATAGCTTACTTATATAAAAACTTATAAAACTTTAATAAAAGTAAAAAGAGAAAAACTATATATAAAGTTATAAAATTTAAAATTATAAAAGTAAAAAAGGAAAGACTATTAAGATATTGTTTTTTGAAATTTAGATAAAATTCACTTAAATTTCACTAAGCTTAAAAGCTCAGTTAAAATATCAGCTATATTATCATTTCTATTTATATGATATATGAAGATATTTTTATCTCTAATAAAATCTTTTATAAAGTGATATCTTATATCTATATGTTTTGTTTTTTTATAAATTTCAGGATTTCTAGCTAGCTTTTTAGCTGCTAAATTATCTATAAACATCTTAAGTTTTTTAACTTAAAAATAAACTTAATTTTAAATTTATATAGTTATAATTATAATATAAATAAGTTGCTTTTTTATAGGTATCTAATAAAGCTATATATTTAGCTTTATAAGTAGATAAAGTCACTATTGTTTATTTTATAATAGAATAGCTTATAATATTACTATTTCTTTTTAAATAGAAAATATAAGAAGAAGTAGATTTTCTATTATTTAAGTCTCTTATTTAATCTGAATTAATTTATCTTATAATATTCTTAATAGAAGATATATTTCTATAGTTATAAATAAATCTATATTCTTTATTATTATTTAAATAACCCTATATATAGTTAAGAGCTAAAAATGATTTTCATTNAAAAGAAATAGTAATATTATAAGCTATTCTATTATAAAATAAACAATAGTGACTTTATCTACTTATAAAGCTAAATATAATAGAGCTCTTATTTCTTACTGAAAACTTAAGATTTCAGTTTTTAAAGCTTTTTCTTTATTTTTAAGTAATTTGATATTATTATCTATAGGAATCTTAAATTTATAAATAGTTTCTTTTTTATATTTTTTAATAATTTTCCTAGTATATTTACTTTGATTAATAGTAACTGTCTTTTCTTTTTAGTTTATAGATAAATCATAATTAAGAAAAATAGAAGGTTCTCCTAAGTTCTGAATTTTCTTTTTTTTAAAGAATTATATATATAATTAGTTGTTTTTTGATTATTTATAGCTAGTAATATATCATCAATATGGCAAGCTAAAATAGTTGTATAGAATTCTTTATTTAAAATAAAAATAGCTTTATTATAAGGAGAAATAATAAATCCTATTAAATAAA
>QAPG01001160.1:0-10763 GCA_004366825.1 Colletotrichum spinosum
TATAACTATATATAAAATTATAATATATAGATATTTATAACTACTAGTTATAGTAAGAGGTTTAGTAAAAGCATTTTAAGATTAAATATATACTTTTAGGAGATTTTATAGCTAATAACCTCACAAAACCTCTCTAGAATTACTAGTTTAATACTTTTATTACTTAGATTAATATAATAGATTAATTAAACTATTTAAAATTATAATAAGAAGAAGAATTTTAAAAAAAACCTCTAGTAGTTAAAAAACTTAATAAAAGCTTAAGAAGTATTTAAAATACCCCCTAGTTAATAAAAAGTATTTAAATAGTTTATAAATAGTACTACTCTTCTTACTATAAGAATAAAGGTTTAATAAGAATAATAAAGTAATAAAAAAAGCTTCTTATAAAATATAAAATCAAAAATTTAACTAGTATTATTCAAAAAGCTAGCCTATAAGTAGAGCTCTTAAGGCTAAAGGGGTATATTAGGAATAACGCGCTTAAGAAGTAGAGTTTATACTAGATAAACCTTAGGTACTAATGCTATCTCTATAGGCCTCACCCTATTTAAACTACTCGAAATAAAGCTTTATATAGTATACGTAGCTACGTTTAGTTACAGACAATACATATTAGATTTTACCCCCTAATTATATGTAATAATTACGTACAACATATTCTCTAGGGATATAAATAAAATATTAAGATTTATATTACTTAGTATTTTATAAAATAATATTATTTAGGCTTTTTAGGAGCTATTATACTTCCTAACTATAGGGTTATTTAATTATAAATATATTTAGTTTTTAAGTTTTTATTTTTACTATATATTAGTTTTTTTTTGTTTTATATCTATAGGATTTCTTTATTTTATCTTAGTATTATAAGGATGATATAGAGGTTTAGTAGTTTTCTAAAATATTTGAATTTTATATAGGAGAATACTTTTATAAAACTATTAGTTAGTATTTTATTAATAAGTAGGTAGACTACTTTAAATACTTTTATTTTATATTTTTAGTAGAGTTATATATTTTGAATATTTATATAGTAGAGGTATATTACTATATATTTTTTTCCCCTAATTATAAAGTGACTAATTTACTAATTATTATAATAGATCTTCTAAATATCTTTTAAAATAAAATCTAAGTTGAGGAAGAAGTAGTATAATATTAGAGTTTTTTTTATAATATATTTTAAGTTGAAAAGTTCTATTTTAGTTATTAATATAATTATAATATTTTATTATATTACTTTCTATTAAATAGGGTTTCTAAAAAGAGAAATTATAAAGCTTTATGAGGATTTTTATATTTCTTTATTATTAGTAAAAGAGGTGTTACTTATAATTTGGAGTATTTATATATTATTACCCCCTGAAGTGTTAAAATATATAAAGAGATAATATGTATAGTAGAAGTAGTAGATTACTTAGTTTACTACTACTTAGTATTTAGAAGATAGGTTTATAAGGAATTAAGATAAAAAGGTATATGTAAAAGTAATATTAAGTTAGATTATAATTAATATATAGAGGATTAAGTTAGTTTTTTCTTAGAAAGATTTAACTTATTAAGGGGATATTTTACTATTATGTTTTTAAGTGGGTTTAGGGGTAATAGTATTACTAGGGTTTTAGAATTTATAAGATTGAACTTTTTTATTATATATTTAAAATATATATTATAAGTTAGATAGATTTTATATGTTTTATAGTTGCGTGAGATTCTAATTTTAAGGTATTATTTAGCTAGCTCCTAGTTTTTTAATTTATAGGCCTACTTAATCCTATCTATTACCTTTTTAGTATTATTAATATAGTTTTTATAATATAGAATTAGGATATTATTAATATAGAAGAGGATAAGGATTTTTTTTTTATAAGTTTAAAAAAGATATAGGTTTTTATTTATTGGGTGTAGTTTGAAGCGAAGTAGGATAGAAGAGAACTTTTTATATTATAAGAGAAGTGTATTATAAAGTTTATATAAAATATAGTAAAGTTTAATAAGCTTATTTTTTTCTTTAAAACTATTTAGTAAGTAGTATATAATAGGGGGGTTGCTTAGTTTATATATAGTATTTAAAAATATATTTATAATATCGAATTAGTAGATCTTACGATTAAATTAAGTTATAATTATTATTATTATTCTAAAGGTGTATGTAGTAAGGGTTGTAATATATATCTGCTTGAGAAAGTATTTCTCCTAAAGATTACTTTATATATAGATTCTAGTTTTATAATGCTTAAGATATCTGTTTTAGTTTAGTTTATATATAAATACTTATTTTAAAAGGATAGGTTTTCATTTTACTTTATATTTAGTAATTACTTTCTAGATAATTATTTCTATAAGTTTATTAATTTTAGTAATAGTTATTTTGAGGAAAGTAGAGTAAAGTAGTTCTAGTAAGAGTTCTATATGTCTATAGGTTTTAAGAGGTTTTAAAAATTAGTTTATATAGATCTTATTAATTAATATAATAGAGATTTATATTTATTTTATTTAGTTGATTGAACTAAAGATAAAGTAGTAGAATGTATAGTATCTCTAGGTTACTTCTTTGAGGGCTTTCTCTTAATTAAATATAAAAGTATTAAAGAAGGTGTTTTAGTTGTATTCTATTTAGAGGAATATAAAGTATGTTCTAAAGTATAGTAATTGTTTTAGAAATACTTAATTAGGTTAACTTAAGCTTTTATAGTTATATACCTACTTTAGCTTTTTTCTAATAACGTTTTCTTCTTTAGTATTTAAATATAGTTATATTAGATAAATAGGAAAAATATAATTAGTAAGTAATATATAGGGATTCTTTGTATTTTAGATTTGTAAAAGGGGTATATTTATTTAAATATGAATTTTATTAAGAATTATATTTTTAGTTATATTTGATTTAGAATTAGTATTCTGAATCTCTCCTTATTTTTTATTACTTTTTTATAGAATAGCTTAAGCGTAAAGTTTAGGGTTGCTTATATATTTATAGGGTTTAGAGTTACCTGAGGGGTTAGTAGCTACTTTCTTTACGTATTATTACTTTTCTTTAGAAATATAAATTTAGAAGGTTATATAAGTAGTATTTTATTATTTAAGATTAATATAACGTTGTTTTTTATCTATATCTTTAAGATTTCTAACTCTAGGGGTATTTTAAAAAGTAATTCTTATATTTCCTCTACAATCTTAAGAGTTTGGTTACTTCGGATTGCTTAAGCTATATTGTTTTTTAAGTAGAATATTTTTTTATTAAATAATATATTTTATATAATAGTAACTTATTAAATTAAAAAGATCTGGATCCTATAAAAGTTATAAGAGTTTGTAATATATCTTATTAAGTATGTAATATAACTTTATAGCTTAAGTTTAAAGTTTCATCTATTCTTATTTACTTTATATTCTTTCTTAAAAAGGTATATTTTATAGCTATATGTAAAGATCTTTCTTTATTATAAGTAAGGGTTACTTAATAAATATAATTTATAAGTAGGGTTGTATGATTTAATATAGTTATATAATTAGTCTTATTTAACTTATATTAAGGAGTATTATATATAATACTAGAGTAAGTTTATATTATAGAGATATACCGCTATAATAACTACTTTACTCTAAAGTAAGATAAAAAAACTTAATATATTAAGTATTTTAAGAGTTTTAGTAATAAGCTTTTTACTAGCTCTCTTTATACTACTATTTAGCTTTTTTATATATAAAAGTATTAGTTTAATATTAATATTTTATTCTAATACTTATATTTAGTATCTTATAAAACTATTAATTATAATAATATTTTATTTAATATTTTATTTAATCTTATAAAAAGTAAGGCTATATTACTATTAGATCTAGCATTTAAAAGTCTAGAGGATTATAAAAATATTAAAATACTATTTTGAAATATATAGGAATATAAAGAATTACCTTATATACTTATTTTTCATAACTAGGAGCTATTTATTTCTATTTATTATTTTTAAGCAGTTAAATAAGTTTTAAGAGATTCTATAGAATAATTATATAGTTTTATTATTAGAAGTTTAGTATAATATAACTATTTCTATATATATAATAGTATAATTTATATATTTAAGAAAGGAGATACTTTAGATCTTTAACTCTTAAGTATTAAAGATAAGTTTCTTTAATACTTAATATTTTAAGTAATATATAGATATCTATATATTAAGTATTTAAACTAAAGGTATTATAGTATTATATTATTTATTTTTATTTATAATAGATCTTTAGATTGTTTAGAATAAGTAAAAATAAAAATATGTAGATTTATAATTATATTATTATTTAACATAAGTTATATAGAAAAAGTATAAGAAGAATAAGGTTTGAATTCTATAAAAGTAATATTAGTTTTTTTTATTAGTTAAACTATTTAAACATTTTTATCTAGAATTTTAAAGTAAAAAGTATTATTAAATCTTAAGTATTATAATTTATACTTTTTAAAAAGGTTTTCTAAAATAATATTTATATAGAAATTCTTAATATAAGTAATATTTTTTAATATAATATCTTTATTTCTTTTTATATTATTAAGAATATTATATAAGATCCTTATATTATAAACTATAATTAGATATAATAAAATACTAGCTTTAATTCATCTTAAGATATTATAAGTAATTATATCTTTTTTAAGTTATATAATATTATTTACTAAGTAAAAAGTTTTATATCTATTAAAAATAATACTTCTAGAAATTATATTAGATTTTTAAACCTGAGTTATATAAATTACTTAAGGTTTAAGATCTAGGTTAAGAAAACCTAATTCTTTATTACAAATATATAGATCCTTTTCTATAATAGTAAAAGTAATAATATTATTAAGTATTATAACTATAGATAAGTTATCACTAGAATATAACTCTTTTAGTTTATTTTTAGATAAAGTATTTTTAAACTTATTAGTATAATATATAGATAAGTTAGGATTTTAAATAGTAAGCTACTTTTTATAAGTAGTTTTAATACGGATTTTAGAAAAAGTTAGTATATTGAAATATTTGTATATTTCTATAGCATTATTAATACTATAGGGGTTTCTTTTACTTATAAAAATATATCTAAAATAGGTATATTTACTTAGTTACTACTTATATATATAGTTATAAGAATAAGAATTATCTAAGTTATTTTATAGAGTATTTTTACTAGTAGGTCTATTATTACTCCTACTATTAGATCAACTTACAAGAATTATAAATATACTACTAGAAGTTAATTTTCCTAAGTTACTATATTAATAGTTATAAATTAGGTCTTCAAGTAGTTCTAAATAGTATAAAATACTTAGAATAAAAGTTTTAATATAATCTTTACTTAATATATTTTTAAAAGTTTAGTTAACTTAGTTTAAAGTAAGGTAGTATTTTGCTATTTTTAAGAAATCTTATAAAATAAGAAATCTTTAGATTTCTAGAATATTAAGTAATAAAATTTTAAGTGGGATATTTTAGAATTCTTTTAGCTAAGTATTTAAATTATAAGGTATTTTTACTTTAATAAAAACGTTGTAATACTTTTTTTATATTATAATAATATAGCTAGCTAAACTTAAAATATAATATCTCTTAAATATACATACTAAAGATTAAATAGAGGTATTTTTAGTATTCAGGAATTCTTATTTTATAAAGATAAGGATATCTACTACAATTATATTATCGATTTACTTAAAGAATATATTATATACTTTCTCTTAATAAGATTATTTTAATTTATAAAAAATATATAATATAATATAATTCGTATAAAACTTATAGAGATTTATAGATTTCTTATTTAAAATAGTAAGAAGTTTTAAAGTATTTAGGAGAGATAAAGTATTATTTTTTATAAGAAGAGCTATTTATTAGACTTTGTTTTTTTCTTTTTCTTTTAAAGTAGTTACTATTTTAAGGATTAGAAAAGTTATAGTATAAATAAAGTTATAGGTTTATAATTTAGTATAATATATTTTAAGTTACTTATTATTCTCTTTTTAAAAATAGGAGTTAAGAAATAGGATATTATTAATTTTATTTAAAGATAAGAATAATAAAAAAAGTATTTTTAGATTAATATACTTCTAGAAGTTTTTTATCTTAACTTTAACTATAAAAATAATAGACTAAATAGGGAAGTCTTTATAATTATTAAGTTTAACTAAAGTAGTAGGTTTTAAAAAAGATATTATAGCTAAAACTTATAGGTAATATAATAATAGAAACTTTAGTAGAAAGAGAAAAAGAATATAAAAATAAATATATATTAATATTAGAAGTAATTATATTAAATTTAGAAAGTTAAAAATATTAGTTAAGCTAGGTTTATAATTATTATAAAGGAGCTACTAAGTATATATATAATTTATGAGAATAAAACGGCTTAATTCTTCTAAATCTAAATATAATACAAAGCTTCTTATTTATTTAAAAGAGAAAACTCTATATTAGAGAAATATCAAGCTGATAAATTAATATTAGTATAAGGTATATAGGGTATATAGAGTACTATAGCTACGCGAGGCTATATCACTATAGTGAAACCTTTACGATAAATAGTATATTAAGGAAATTAAGATAGAAAACTTATTAGAAAACTTTATATAGAATATATTTTAGAAAAAGAATACTTATTTTTTAATATAAAAAAAAAGAGATAATAACTTCTATTATAACCTTTAAATCTAAATAATTACTATTCTCTTAATAACTAATATTTAGATTTAATAAGTAATTCTAATTATTATTACTAGTATTATTCCTATTAATACTAAATCTTATAAATATCATAAGTAAAATACTTAAAACTATATAGTTCTAAATAGTAATATACTAAGCATAAATATAGAAATAATAAGAAGTTTATAAAATATAAACTATAGCTTTTATCTAATAGCTAGCTAAATAGTTAGTAATACTTAGACTACTTGAGAATTAAGAAAGATTATTTTTATATAACTATAGAATAATAAGAGAAGGATTTGTAATTAAATAAGTTAATAATTAGATTATAACTATTAAGAATAGCTACTCAATCTAACTAAACAATATAATTAACTAATAGATCTATTAAGCATTGATAAAGCTAATATTCTAACTCTAAATAGAATAGAGAAACTATAAGGCTAACCTGGAGGATAATTCTATTTAAACTAATTTTATTATATTTACTTACTAATAATATATTCACTTAAAGATACAAGAGAAATTATATAAGTAGAAATTTAAAGAAGTATAATAGTAGTTATATTGAAGGTTTCTAATCTATTGAAAGTTATATACCTCATAGGAACCCTTTAAGGGAAATTATACCTAGTAGTTAGCTCTTATCTTATAGATCCTATAGATACTACTAGTATTAAGGAACTATTTAAATAGAAGAAACTTTAAATAGTAAGTATAGTTAGTTAATATAATTACTAATAAATATAAGAAGTATATTATAAAGGAAAGATATAGGCTTGAATTTATTATAGTTACTTTTTCAAAGAATTATAGTTATATTATACTAATACTAACTAATTAGTAATACTTATTACTAACTATTAATAGTTACTAGCTATTAATAGCTAATAGTAGTAACTAATAACTAGTAGTAATTATTATATTTAGTTTATATAATTAGAAGGTATATACTTATTAGTTATAGTTGTCTACTGTAGGATTCGAATTTATTACTCTTATTATAATAATAAGAGCTAGCTAGATGTTAAACTACTACGTCAAGTGGTAAAGAAGTATAATAAAAAGAATACTAATTATTTATATGGTATTATACTTAGTAGTTAATATTATTTTAAAACTTAGGTATATTTAATTCTAAGTAGAATAAGAAAGAAGCCTTTATCTACTTCTATTAATTATATTTAAACTTAAAAAGAAAAATAGAAAAGCTTAAAATCTTAATCCTAAATACTAGAAATATTATATTAAAAATTAAAAAACTATACGAATTCTAATAACATTATATAAGTAAATTAATATAAAATAGAAGATATAAATAATTATATATAAATTTATAGTGTTTCTAACTATTCTTATCCTTATAAATAATAAGATAAATAGAACTATTAGTTTTATTAATATTAAGTAGTTAGTAATAAGATATTAGTAAGTTGAATAATACTATATTTACTTCAAATTAGAAAACTATATGTATATTAACTATATCATAAATTATAGGAATATACTTCTTATATAATAAGATAAAGTATAAAACTATAAACTATAAAGGTAAAGTAAAGATAAATATAGTACTAATTACTACTTAAGAATAAAATACTATAAAATCCTATTTTTAAATTCAAACTATTAATACTAGCCCTTATATTAAAAGAATCTAAAGAAATAAATAAATATAGAAATAGAACTAATAGTTTCTATATTAACTAAAGAATTAGTCTTTATAGAAAGAATAGCTAAAAGCTTAGTAATTATTCTTTAAGATACTAAAGAGATAGAAGTAATAGTAAATATAAACTTATACTTATAAATAAATCTTATTAGTAAGTAGCTAACTATACTATTAAGATTAAACCCAACTAAAGTAATTATACCTATTTTAAAAGGATTTAATAATTTAATATCAAAACTAGGAAAGTTATACTAATTCACATTCTTCCTTATAAGTTTAAATAATTACTTATAAAGATGTATATTAACTATTTACTAATACTTACTAATTAAAAAAACATGTAAACTTCTTATTATAATAGTATTCTATATATTAAAAGAATATTATAATAGATATTAAAACAAATACTTAATATTACAAATAGATATCTATTACTAAACTAGAAATATATACTTAGAAGATTATTCAGAATAATAAAACTACTTATATACTATATATTAATAAGATAAGAGAAGATCTTAAGGCTTATATAGAAACATTGAGAAAAGAGGATACAATTATTATAACTATAAATATCTCTAAAGAGTTTATATATAAATAAAGAATATTTGACAAAATCATAGCGAAATTAGTCCTAATCCTTAAGAGCACTAAATATATCGTTAGTTTAGAATTAAATTAAGAGCTATTATACAAACCTATATATCTTTTAGATAAATAGTTATTCGAAGAGTTTAAAGTATATATTATAGAAAACCTAATAAATAGATATATATAGCTATTTATAAATAAAATAAATATATTAATTCGTTTTATACTAAACAAATAGTTCTCTATATCTCTATATTAACTATAAGGACTTTAATAAAATTATAATTAAGAATTAACACTTGCTACCACTAATTAGTAAGTTTTTTAATAAATTCCAAAGAATATTATAGATTTTAAAAATTAGCCTTAAGGATACCTATTATTATATTAAAATGAAACTAGAAGGTTATTAGAAGGTAATATTTAGAATATAATATAATTATTATAAATATATAGTCATAATATTTAATCTTACGAATCTATTAGTAACCTTCTAATTATATATTAGCTATATATTTAGTAGCTTAATTAATATATACTATATGATATATATAAATAGTATGATGATATATATAAATAATATTATAATATATATAATAAGTACTAGAAAACGTTATATTGAAATACTATTATAAATATATATGAAACTATATAAAATACATCTCTTTATTAAATTTTATAAATATGAATTCTATATGAAGGAAATAAGTTTTTTTAAATTATATTATTAATTACAAAGAAAGTTAAAATAGGTTTAATAAGAATTTAAATTATTATTCAATAGAAATTATTAGGAATATTCAAAGAATTCTAAGTATTCTCAAGTTTCTATAATTTCTATTATGAATTTATTACTAATTACTTAAGAATAATAATATTATTTATAGTACTTTTTAAAAGAAGAATAGAAAAAAAGGTTTTCTTATAGTTAGAAGATATAAAGTCTACATTCTTAATACTATAAGATATTTTCTATCTAATAGTTATTTTCTAATATTAAGACTTTATTAAACCTATTAGGATAGAAGTAAATATATTATAATAGATAATAGAAATATATATAATTATATATACTAAAACGTTAGTAATAACTAATTATCTATTATTTTAAGAAATTTAATAAGATAGAATAGAAATAGGAAATATGCTAATAGAAACTATTAGCTATTATTAAGAGTTTTAACTATTAAAAGTATTACTTAATAGAATGTTTAAAAAGGTTTATAATTTTAATAGATTATTAAGTCCTAATAAGTATTATTATAATGTTAATATAAAACCTTTAGAAAACGTTTACCTATTAGATTTATAAGTTCTTAATATTAAACTTTAATTTTAAATATAAATTTAAAATTAGGAGGAGCTGATAGCTCGCTTTCTATTATAACTATTAGTAGATATATTACCCTCTAAAGTATAACTTTAGCCCTCCTACCCTCCTACTAACTACTACAGCTAGCTTCTAGTTAATCTAGAGCTAAACTCCTTACAGCTATAGCTAATATACTTATTCTATATTAATCTTTTTAATAATAAATAACTAATAACTTCTTCTATAACAACCTTACGCCCTCACGCCCTTATAGCTATATATAATTCGAATATCTCGAGATATTTAATTACTACTAACTATAGGTATTCTATTTAACTAAGCTCTATCTACCCCTAAGATAAGACTTTATACTATTAATATAAAAGTTCTCTACTACTAATATAAGTTAACTTATAATTTCTATATAAGTATAATAAGATTCAACCTACTCTTATTGGTAAATAATCTTAATATATTAAATATAGCTAATATATAAATAATA
>QAPG01001161.1:0-10724 GCA_004366825.1 Colletotrichum spinosum
ATATTGAAAATAATATTAGAATAGGAATAAATATCTTTTATTTCTTTATTAGTAAATCTATTACTTCTATTAATATTAAATTCTTTTATTTTTCTCTTATTATTATTATTACTTACTAACTCTTTAAATTTAAAAAAGATTTTCAAAGCTTTTTTAGTTCATTCTAATTTTAATAAAAATCCCTAAGTAAACCTAGTTAATTTATTAATAAATAAAGTAAATCTATTAAATCTATTATATATTATAGAAGTTATAAGTCTATATAAATCTAAACTAATATAATTTAAATATTAAAAATCTAAAATCTATTCTTTATTATTTGTATTAATATTATTTATAAAACTTCTTTTAATATAGACTTTATAAATAGAAAGAATATCTATTCTATTTATTTTATAAGATAGCGCTGGCGCCTGAGGTTTAACTAGTGCAAACCCTGCCCTCGAATACGTTATTCCTAATATAATTCAAGATTCCTAGTATTTCGACGGAGGGCTTCTAGTAATATGCCGTGCTACACCTATTTTGTCAACATAAGTGAAGTATACAGCCATAGAGTAGGAGACTTACTAAGTTTGAATATACTAATATTAAGAAGTATAAATAGCTATAGTATTTACCTATTAATCAAAGGTAAGGCATACTAATATAGGTATAAGAAATATTAATATAAGTACTATTATTTAATATTTACAAAATATATAATATAATACCTTTATCGTAGTAATAAACCTATATATATTACTAGCAATCTTTATAATTATTAGATTTAAAAGTTTTTATTATAAATATTTCAAATTAATTAATTTTAAGTAGAAAAATAGCTCTCCCTAGATATATAGAATAAAATTAAAAGAAAGCAAAATAGGAGTTAATTATAATAGTAATTTAGCTAAGTAGTAGAGAGGTTATATATCTCTTCTTTGAGGTATAATAGTAGGTAGACCCCTTATGGCGTAATATACTAATGTTGACAAAATAGGTATAGCGTGGCGTATTACCAGAAGCCCTCCGTCGAAATACCAGGAATCACAATTCAACTAGCAGTAAGTCTAGAGCTGACCTTCGTTACCCTGCTAGGGTATAATCTGGTGGTCAGTAAACCCGCCACTGTCCGCAACCTATTTGAACAGATTGTTCACCAGCTTCAACCTCGCGTTTCTTCAAGCACTTCTCATCTGTACCAGGCCTTCTGCCGCTACTGTAGCAGCCTCTTATCTGATCTGCAGGCCATACAAGGGCTGCTGCGGCAATGAGCTGTAACGATGGTTTTCACCAAATTCCTCGGCTCCTCCCCCGACATGCTGCAGCATGCTCATCCCAAGCCCTCAACATCGGCCGTCCCTGCCAGCAAAGCCCATGACACGATTTCTACCGATACCGCCGAAGCAGCACCTCGAAATGGGTACATTTACGACGAATCCCATCTACGGCCTTTACCATCCGACTGTCCTGACCTCCGCGAGCTCAATAACAGCCTGGATGCTCTTGCAGGCTTATTTCCCGACGTGCAGATCCAGGTCTTCCGCGAAATGTTGATCAATTTCGAAGAGGAGTCCCGACTCGCTGTAGTAGCAGATGCGCTCCTGAAGAATCGAGTAGCATGGGTCAAAGGGCGCTGGTTGGTCTCCGACGACCACCGGCTCGAATCCAGCCCCGCGGCTGCCTTTGAGGAGGCAAGTATTTCTCGCATCCCACGTGTCGAGACCTTCCGAAGTTCCGACTATAAAAAGGCCGTTCAAGCGCTTGCCTGGCATGAGTTCAAGGGTCTTTCACGTTCTACCATCAACGCAGTACTCGCCGAGTCCAACTACTCATATTTGGATGCCCGGAAAACCCTCGTTTCGCTGTGTTCCAAATCTTGGCGATTCACCATATCCTCTCTCTTTCTTCGTCGCAAGCCTGTCGCAACAGGCGAAGCCGAGAATCATCCACTAGTCATTTGGAAATCTACTGGTCTCGGAGCCATTGTACCATTGTTGAAGGCCACAGGTAATGCTGAGCTTGACCGCGAGCTCTATAGAGAGCTGATTCAGCCTCTGAGAGAGCAAGGTAGACAGAGCCAAGTCGATAAAGATCGCGGGTTGGCCGCTCTCCTCAACAACGAAGAAGCTGAGGCGGCAGAAGCCATGTACGAATGCACCTGCTGCTTCACCGACTATTCTTTTGAAGAGTTTACAACCTGCAACGCAGACGGTCATATGCTGTGCTTCCGATGCGTCCAACAATCCGTTAGGGAAGCAGTCTTCGGCCAGGGCTGGCAAAGCAGTATTGATATAGATTCAGGAAACTTGAAGTGCTTGGCAGTCGAAGCGCATGGGTGCCCCGGCCATGTTCCTCATGACCACTTACACCGGGCCATGTTGGAAGAAAAACGGGGCGCTGAGATCCTACACAGGCTGGATCAACGCCTGGCAGAGAACAGCCTGCTGGCTTCTAGCCTGCCACTCGTCCGCTGCCCCTTCTGCGCATATGCCGAAGTTGATGACATCTATCTCCCAGCCAACGAGACGCCTCTACAGATCAGGGTTGACAGCCTTGTCAGCCTCATGCTCATGGTCGTCTGCACTGCTATTATGCTGTTACTCCTTCCTGCAGTTCTCCTGTCATTCCTCTCAGGCCTATTGTTGAGCACGAAGCAGACCTTGGGCGACCACCTACTAGCGCAGTGGAGCAACGCCCTTGGTCGTTACCGACGGCGACGCCGGGGCTTGATGTTCACTTGCCAGAACCCCGGTTGCGGGCGGTCGTCCTGCCTCTCGTGCTCCAAGTCGTGGACCGATATCCACGTATGCAACGAATCATCCCTCGTTGCACTCCGTACGCAAGTCGAACAGGCCATGAGCATGGCCATCAAGCGCGTATGCCCGCGATGCTACACGTCATTCGTCAAGAATTCGGGCTGCAACAAGCTCACCTGCCCCTGCGGATACAAGATGTGTTACGTGTGCCGCAAGGATATTGGCGGTTCCAATGGCGAGGGTGAAGGTTATCGTCATTTCTGTGACCACTTCAGACCCGACGGCGACCCTCGACCTTGCACGGAGTGCACCAAGTGCAACCTCTGGGAGAGCGAGGACACAGATCTTGTACTGAGGCTGGCAAAGGAAGAGGCTGAATCCAAATGGCGGGAGGCGGAGAAGCGCGATCTAAGCGGCCCTGAGAGAGCATTCCTGGAGGCAGGTTTCGGCAAGAATGGAACGACGCCGGTTCATAGCTATTTTCAGAATGGCCGGCTTCCTACCGTGGTCGAGCTTTGCGATTTCGTTGTTGAAACGGTATTCATCTGAGAATTGCGACGATGGCTGCGGCACTATGTTACACGTCTTGGCCAGGTTTTGGGCGAGGTTTTGGGCGAGGTTTTGGGCGCAATTATTTAGCAGGCGTTGAAGGAGGATATGATCCAAGGCTGGGACTGGGTTATTTGGACGATAGATGTTGGGAAACACGGACGATGTGATTATCAGGGCGTTTAGGACTGAACGTAGGCATTTGGCTAGCCTGTTTACCACGTAGCTATGAAAGCGTTCGGGCTTATGGGTGAAGGGGTGTAGGGGTCTCAGGGTCGCATTGTACGGCTAGTTCCTTCTAATCGAGGAGCTAGATAGGGACAAAATCATATTGATAAATCCTGATCCCTTTTCTCACAGCAAGTCGCATACGTCAACCTACCTTGACAGATGCTTAAGGTCAAATCAAGCACAACTGGCACAACCACCTCAACGCGGCTCAAGCTTCAAATCTTGCTCTTGTCATCAACCAGCTCGGCGGCGGCGCCACCGATGGCAAGCTTGCCAGTCTCCTTCACTTTGGTTTGGAAGATGACCTTGTCGCCATCCTTCCACATCTCAGTGACCAACGTCTGGCCAGGGATGACGGTACCAGCAAACCGCACTTTGATGTTCTTGACCGGACCAAAGCGCTCATACACGGCCTTGCCGGCGATGCCAAAGAAGCAGAGACCGTGGAGGATTGGTGCTTTGAAACCGCCCATCTTGGCAAAGGCGGGGTCAACGTGAAGAGGGCTGCAGCCGCCCTGTCAATAACGGCGGACACGGCAGCAGGGTGGGGACTTACTTGTAGTCACCGCTCAAGCGGTAGATGGCCGCCTGCTCCTCCGTCGTCTTTTCTTCGACAACCACGTCGGGGTGCCTCGAAGGTGCTTTGTTGGCCGCCGTGCTAGCTCCACGCTCGGCAGGCTTCTTCTGACCGCCGAAACCACCACAGCCTCTCAAGAAAACGGTCATTTCATTGTAGAACACGGGCTCCTTTGTCTCGGCGTTAACGGTCGTGATGCCGTTCTTGACAATGGCAGCGTTGCCCTTGTCGACAACTTCGAGTAGCTTGCCGTGCGAAACCAACTTTGCGGCGGTTGGAATGGGGTACTTTTTAATCTCTAAATATTGCTCTCCGTGGAGCAGCATCATTGGCGAGAAGTTTGGTACGATGTCGTCAAAATTATAAGGCATCTCAGTCCCGAAAGGCGGAATGACGCCAAATGTCGGGATCACCTGAAAATCTTCGGCCCCCTCGAAGACATACTTGAGTTCATTCCGCTTTGCACCAATGCCCAGGTTGTAGAGCATGACGTCGCGCTCTTCATACTTGAATTCCGTACCCTTGGAATCCGCCTTCATGGCGGTTTCAATTTCGTCCAGGTACTGGGTGTCACTGCCAGAAGCGTCCGATTGCTGCGAAGGCAAGGCATCAATATTGGGTTCCTCTTCAATTGCTGCTACTTTATAATGACACATCAAACTGTTGGGAGGCGCAGACTCTTTCATACCTTGTTGGCCTTGTTCTCCATGTTTGCCATAACCTTTTGAAGACCGTCCTGGGTCTTTTCGGGGTGGTCGGCACGTCCATCGTCGAAATCCCGGATCAAGTCCCAGTGTTTCAACACTTCTTCTGGGGTCAAAGGCACATCGACGGGGAATCCGTGACCGCCACTTCTCTGCCATCGCGTTTGGCCTACCCAGCCACTGCCCACTTCATACAATCCGCCCGTGGGGTTTACAGGAACCTTGTCGCTACACAGAGCAAGCACGACAGGAGCAATGTAGTCTGGCTTGAAAGCCTGAACCATCTCCTCTGGCATAATTGTCCTTGTCATCGCTGTACCGGCATTGGGAGCGATGGTGTTGACAAAGATGTTGTACTTGTAACCCTCGAGCGCAAGAGCACGAGAAAACCCAAGAATACCGCACTTCTAGGTGAACAATCAGCCACGACCCCACGTGTGAACCTGCATTTACATACCGCAGCGGCGTAGTTTGCTTGGCCAAAGTTACCATAAATACCCGAGGTGGAGGTGGTGTTGATCACACGACCGTACCTCTGCTTCACGAAGTAGGGCCAGGCAGCCTTGGTCACCTTGTAAGTGCCACGAAGGTGGACGTTCAGAACGGGGTCCCAGAGGTGATCTTCCATGTTGTTGAAGGCCTTGTCACGAAGGATGCCCGCATTGTTAACGACGATGTCAACGCGACCAAAGGCATCGATGGCAGCCTTGACGACGGCCTCACCATCTTCCGCGGACGCCTTCACCCCAACGGCTCTGCCACCCATCTTCTTGATCTCGTCCACGACGACATCAGGGTGGGCCAAGTCATTGACAACAACGGTCGCACCATGCTTGGCAAATGACAATGCGTAAGCTCGACCAATGCTTGGAATCGTCAGCCGCAGATCGCAGGCGTGTGAAGTCAACTTACCCGGCTCCTCCACCTGTGACGAGCGCAACGCGCCCGTTGAAATCCAGCTTCTCGCCCTGTGAATTGGGGCCCATGTTCATTGAGTCTTCTAAAAGGGTGAGGAAATCATTGGGACCCGAGGGGTACTGCGGATTGGAAAAGTCAATGGCCTGATCCCACTTCTTGAGGACGGCGTCAGGTGTATAACTGTCGTCAGCCTTGAGCAGGAGACCGCTGGAACGTTCCCAGCGCAATTTGGCAACATGGCCACCGCCGACTTCGAAGATGGAGCCGTTCTCGTCGGTGTTGTCCTTATGTACGAGGACAGCAACAAGCGGCACGACCCAGTCGGGCTTCAAATTCTCCAGCACATCAGGGGGCATGACCGTCTGTGTCATCCTACTAGCAGCTGCAAGCCGGTCAGTACGCAAGTCGAGGCCTCAGAGCCCCACAGCATATATGTAGCACGTACCGATTGGTGCAATGACGTTTGATAGAATATTGTACTTGGCGCCCTCTTTCGCCAGAGTCTCCGTGAAGCCAATCATGGCCAATTTAGCAGCTTCACGACGAGTTAGCTTCAAATCATGTGCAGTGCGCTACTCGACGGACTAGATACAGAGGGATTGGCCGGTGATACACACCTGAGTAGTTGGTCTGGCCAAAACTACCGAACAAGCCGGCAGCCGAGGCGGTGTTGATGACGCGACCGTACTTTTGCTTTCTGAAATGGGGCCAAGCCGCGCGAGCGCATTTGTATGAGCCCTTGACGTGCACCTTCATGATGAGGTCCCAGTCCTCGTCTTTCATGTTTTTGAAGCTGATGTCTCTCAGGATACCGGCGTTGTTGATGAGAACATCGATGCGGCCAAAATTCTGAATCGCCGCATCAATGATCTTGTCACCGTTCTCTACGGAGTCGTAGTTCGCAACAGCCTTGCCGCCCGCGGACTTAATCTCGTTGACGACGACATCTGCGGCCTGTGTTGTAATCTGTCAGTAACACTCCGTCAGGCGTTGCGTTGCCACCCCTTCGGATCTTCGGCTTCAAAGGGTTGCCGTGCATACCTTGGTCGAGTTGCCTTCCCCTTTGAATGACGCTCCCAGGTCATTTACGACAACGCTGGCGCCGCGAGAGCCGAAAAATGTGGCATAGGCCTTACCCAAGCCGCCGCCTGCGCCAGTGACGACGACGACTTGGCCGTCATAACGAAGTAGGCTAGACATTGTGTCTCGCGAAGTGCAAGCGGAGAGGGTAACACGATGGCAATACCGTAAGATAGTGCAAGTTGAGGTATGGAGGGCGTAGCGGCGATGTAGAAATTTAAGAAGTGAGTGAATTGAATAGATGATGGCCAGGTGGGTGTTATTGGGCGCGGGAGTGAACTGAGGAGCAGGAGGTATAATATTCCAACTCTGAGCAAGGAATGTGAACCTCACTCGGCAACTCTATTACAACAGGTAGGTAACTGACACCTCAGACAAAAGACAGAGCCGAGGCAGCTCTAAGCCGAGGGAAAACGCTAGTCCCAAATGTGACTAGTGCTTGCTTCACATGCAACTCTGTGGGGGGTTTGGCAGAACTCTCCATGAGGTCATGTGGGGAAGGACAGCGTCTCCCCGCCCCATGTCCATGTCATATGTCCGCTTGGACTATACTGTGTACTACGTCCACATGGAGCTTGTGTACTTTCTCTCGATATGCATGTGCTGAGGGATGTAAGACACCTTGCTGGAGTACACTAGATGCTGTGTAATAATATTCAAGTACGTAATGTGGATTTGCTTGGAGGTGATTGGTTAATTGGGCATTGGAAAATGCTGTATTGAGTGCTATGTACTGTGTATCCGTAGGAATCTGAGTATTTGTTCTCATATGGACCTAAGTATATAATTGTACATGGTTTACAGGCGGGCCAAAAGGGCACAAGGGCCTGAATAAGCACGCAAGGAAACATCTGTACCTGGACTTGTACTTCTACGGGATACGGATTACAACAACCGCACGCAGCGGTATCTAGCGAGTATGCACTGAACGTGTGCCGAGAATACTGCCGGATATAACTTACTAAGTGTTGGTTTATCCGGAGGGTAACGCATGCCGTATGTAATCTTGCTATATAGGTGTAGAGTAGTATTCTGGTTATTTATTGTTGTTATTATTATAGTATATAGTATATAGCGTTATATAAGGCTTTAGATATATAGTATAGTAATTAATTACTAATTACTATACATTTAGCTATTACTAATACTAAATACTTTCTACTTATTATTAATATGATATAGAAAGTATGTTATTATATATATATAGTAATATATATAATTACTATATATCCTATAGTATAATATAACTAATGTTGATAACTTTTTCTTTTTTACTACATATCTTAATATCTATCTATTTATATAAAAAAATGGTATTTTTAGTAATTGATACTTTGTTATTTTAATAATACTTAAGTATCTATTTATCTATTCTACTTAAATTACCTTACTTTCTATTTGGATAGTCATATAGTCTAAATTAATAAATCGCTCAAAAATATAGTTTAATATATTTTTATAACGATATTAGTAATATTATTATTTCTATTAATTTATTATATTCAACCAAACTTATAATACTTATATAACTATTTAAATATTATAATATAACTATAAGGTATTTCTCTTTAGTAGTATTAAGTTTTATAAAAAACCTAAAAAATAAGTATAAGTTGATATATATAATAATTAAAATTTAAAAGAAGTTTTAGTATTAGAAAATGTTCATAAGTAATATAGTTATAATATAAGTGAGATTTATATTAATAATTATAATATGAATCTCTAAAGTAAGTATATTCTTCTTAATCCTTTAACTTTTAATAGAAGAACAATATATAAAATAACTATAGAATTTAAATTAGTTCTTATTGATAGTAGTTTCTTAGTTTGAAATTATTATAAATCTTAATTAAAATAGGAGGTTAGTATTATTAGTTAAAAGGTTATTAATAAAAGAATAAAAGTATATATTTCAAGAAGTTAAATAAGATAAAGTTTAAGCTATAATTAAAGTATTTAATTTACTACTTAAGGTATTTATTAAGTATAATAGTATTACTACCTAAAAAGAATTACTCTTATATTATATAGAAGAAGTTAAATAGTATTTCAAATTAGTATATTAAAACTAGATATACTTTTTATATATACCATTTAATATATATTTTTCGAAGTATTTTAAATATTATATTGATATTAATAAGGATTTGTTTTTATTCTTAGCACTTTTAGTAGAAATAGAAAGTATTACTATTAAGTAATAAGATACTTATATTTAATGCTAGTAGTATTTCTTTTAAGAAGACTATTTTAAATTCAGTTTTAAATAAGGCTTTTTAAAACTCTTTATTTATGTAATATAAGAAAGTAATATTTAAGAAGTTCAAAATAGTATTAATTTATATATCTATAAGGCTAAAGGTGTTATTTTTAAAATATAAGATAAAAAAATATAAGTTAGATATTAATGTTTCTTTTTATAATTACTTCTTATAATATTTAAAATAAGTTACCTACTAATAGATATTAGCTTTAGTAAGGCTATATAATAATTTAATAATAGTTATAATAAAGCCTAAAAAACATTTATTTCTAGAATATAAAGGTAGTTTAAGTATCATATGCCTTATAAGCTCTATTGTAACTTAAGTATAAACTTATATAATATTATAAAGCTGTATTACTATATTATCATATTAGAAGAAAACTAAAACTATAGTTAGAATTAACTACTAGCTATATTATTAAACTATTAGTCGTTATATTAGTACTTTAAACTTATCATTATTTCTAAAGTCTTAAATTATAAGTCTCAACTTCTTATATATTTTCTTCATATCTTTACTTTTAACTTTATTGATAATATAAGATTCAAAATACTTACAATACTATTAGTATTAAAAGTAAAGATTTACTTTTTATTTATTATTACTAATATAAATTTAAATTAAAAAGATATTAGATTCTAATTTCTAATAAAACTTATAAGGTATTTAAAAGATATCTTAATATTATTTAGATCTTAAATAATAATATAATAAGTAATTTAACTTAAGATCAAACTCTTAATTCTAAATCTAACTTTTTATAGTTAGAAAATAAGAAAGTTAGTAATATAAAGAAGTTATTTTAAATTATATTTTATTCTTAATAATAAAAAGAGTTTAAATTAGTTTTCCTTTAGAATAGAAATATCTCTAATTTTACTACTAGAATTCTAATTATTATATAACTTATTATTATTTAACTATTTTAAATATTAATACCTATCTAACTTCTTACTATTAGATTATTTATTTAGTCTTTTAGTATTTTGATTATTTTAATTAGGTTTCTTATTAATTAAAATTCTATTCTTTAAATAGTTCTTAGTAGTTTTAGAAACTAGAGTTTTAGTTTTAATATTTTAATAATTAGCTTTAATAAGTTTTCCCTATTTTGTAGATAGGTTTTAATATTAATTTCTTCTTTTAGAAAATATATTTAATTTTCTATCCTTTTTAAGCTAACTTTTATATCCTAATGACTATTTCTCGCCTATTTATTTAAAGTTTTAAATTTAAATAGTTTATTCTAAATTAGATATAAGTTTAAATAGAAAGTTTTATTCCTTATAAATAATTTAAAACGTTCTACTGCTTTCTAACTTTCTATATAAATATAATTAAAAGTATTTATTAAATAGTTAAACTTTAGAGATCTAAATTATTTGTATATATTATTTAAATAATTAAAAATAATTCTAAGAAGCTTATTAGTTTATTTTAATTAATCTTAAGAATATTACTTCTAAACCTATAGAATTAAAAAATATTCTAAATTATTTATACTTTATTTAAATTGAATTCTTTATAAGTCTATCTACTAATATTAGATCTATAAGTATATAGATAACTTTAAAACTACTATTTAAATATTCTTAATATAATTATATTTATTAGATATCTATATATTATAATTTAATAAATAGATATTTAGAAT
>QAPG01001162.1:0-10712 GCA_004366825.1 Colletotrichum spinosum
AATATATTTTTATAATAAGTATAATAAAGAATTAATATTACTAGCTATTTCTTATTAAATTACTATAATTTTTAGTTTTAATAATAAAATAGAAATATTTAGAAGATACTTAATAAATTCTTTTATAAAGTATTTAGGAATTCTTTTATAAGGTATTTAGGCTAATTTTTACTTAAGTTTGAAAATTTCGAATGCGTTTTTCTTAGTAGTTATAAGCGCTAAAAGTATAGGGCCTCTAGCGTTATAGTGCTCTGAATGGGTGCTATAAATAGAGTATAAATACCGCTGGGTCTTGCGACTAGTGCTGGAATTTCTTTTGCAGGGTACTTGGGAATTCTTTTGTAGGGTACTTGGGAATTCTTTTGCAGGGTACTTGGGAATTCTTTTGCAGGGTACTTGGGAATTCTTTTGCAGGGTACTTGGGAATTCTTTTGCAGGGTACTTAGGAATTCTTTTATAGGATATTTAGGAATTCTTTTGTAGGGTACTTAGGAATTCTTTTATAGAGTAATAAGATTCTCAAACCTTTCTTATAAAATACTAACTATACTACTAAGTTATATATTTAGATCTTATATATATACTAGCTGAATTATAAGGTATTTTACTATTTCTAAAGATATTTAATACCCTCTAGTTTTAAAACTAGTTTTTTTTATAAGGTATTTGTTAATTTTTGAAAAATTAAGTCTATTTAATTAGTTACTAGCCTATCTAGCCGCTAGCTAGCTGTCTCTCTTGCGTATTTCTAGCCTATAGGTTTCTAGGTTTATAAGGAAATTAAAGTGAAGAAAGGCTTACTTTTAGTAGATTGTAATAATAAGGCTATTCTACTATTTATAGGATTTTTTTATATATCTAAGTTATTTATAAAAGATTTAACCCTATTTATACTAAAATTATAATTTACGAAATACTACTACTTACTTTAAGGGTAGTAGAGTAATTACTTATTAAGTTACTAAGTTAAAACCTATTTATATCTATCTATATATAGGAGGTATTATCACATTCTAGTATAGATTCTAACTTAGAAGTATTTAGCTATTATCTAGTAGATAGTAGTATCGTAGTACTACTTAGTTGGATAGTTATAAAAACTAATTATCTAAATAAGTAGTTCTTCTCGTATTAAGCTTAATTATTATTATAATAAGGTTATTAGTAGGGTAAAACTAACCTATCTTATAATAGTTTAAACCTAGCTTATATTTCCTATTTGATTGTATTATACTACTATATAGATAGTATATATCTGCTAAGTATAGTTATTTTCCTTATTAGATAGGTATTATACTAGCTAAATAATATCCTTATTATAGTATAATACTATTAGGCTTACTATTAGTATTTCTTCTTATAGTTTATTTATATATTTTCTACTTATTTTAAGCTATAGGTTCTCTATAAGTAGACTTAGTTTCCTAAGGGTCTAGTATGTTTCTTAAATAACTTCTAAGAATACTATTTATATTTTTCTATATTCTATAGGGGTATCTACTAGATTGTTTTAGTAGTACTCCTTTTAGGATTAATATAGGGCTTTGTAGTTTTATAGTTTCCTTTAAACTAAATTATATCGCTATATAGTACTTATAAGTTATCTACTATATCAACTAGTTAGTAATTTTCTAGAGGGAAGGACTAATTATTCCTACTAATAGTAAATTTTAAGAAACTAATATCTAATAGGTAAATAATCTAATACTTACTGAATTCTATTTTAGTATAATAGGAAGAACTGATATTAAAGGATTAAAAAGTAATATTACTATAAATATTTAGTTATTATAAGCTAGTTTTATAATACCTATAGGTTGTTATAATATAGCTTACTCTATACTTTACGGCTAATATAGTTAGTAGATATAGTACTTTCTCGGGTAGGTATAGCTTATATTTTAAGTAAGAAGTTACTTTCTTATTAATATTTTACTAAGTATTAAACTACTTAGTTATAGCTAGATTAGTTATAGATTACTTCTATTTAGTAAATTATTAGTTATTTTAAAAAAGATTTTACTATAAAGTGTTATCTTAAAGCTTGCTACTGTTAACCTGCTAAGGTTTTCCTATATCTAGGTATTTTACCTATAGCTTTAGTTAGAGGCTATACTAAGTTACTAGAAATAGTAAATGCCTTCTAGTATTATATAGAAGGTATTAGACTAGATACTGCTTTCTATTATGGTATTTAGGACTAGTTATTAATCCTTATAGTAATTCTTCTAATACTTCTAGTTTTAAATTTTAAGAAACTAAAAATTAATAGGTTATATTTTTATAGTTTATATTTATATTAAAAATTAAAATTAAAAGGATTTTTACTTTTTTGTTCTACTAGAGATTTCTATTTCCTATAAGCTTTTTTTAGGATATTTGTATTATAGTTTAATAGATATACTATTTTAGTTAAACTCCCTATTTAATAATATTTTTAACTTAAGTCAGTTTGTAAAGGATTTTAAAACTAGAAGTTAGATATAAATCTAACCTTACTTTATTAAATAAGTAAAAAAATAATAAGAGTAGTAGTATTTTACTAGTATTAAAGTTCCTATTTATTCTATACCTCCTGTATCTTTTCATAATATTCAACTAGAGTTAAGTTTAACTATTTACTGTTTTTTATATCTATTTAGGTAGATAGGAGGGTACTAACTTCTCTTGAGGCCCCCCTAATTTTTATACTATAAGTATTCTAGTTAGGAGCAGGCTTTTACTTGGGATTAGTATATACCTTAAGCCCTACTGTCTCTAGTAGGGCTAACACCTTACTACGTATTATAATAGCTTCTGAAAGTTAGGGGCTTATTATAAGATTACTATAGGTGTATCTCTATACCCTATAGGTTTCCTTATACTAGGTTGTCTTACTTATAGCTACTTATAATATATAGCTACTAGACTAATACGCTAGGGGCTCGAGCTTCTGGCGTATTATAAACCCTATTAAACTATTTAGAATCTTTTTTCCCTACTAATTCTACTAAACCTATTCCCTTAACTATAGTTTTACTAAATAGTAGATAGGGATAGTAGGAATCCTGTTGATCTATTTATATATATTACTAATTAGATAATAAGGTATTTAGTTATTTTAAGAGTTTATATATTAGGACTAGCCTTTCAGCCTACTGTAAACTATATCTTAAGCCTAGGTGTATACTATAATACCTTTTAAACCTACTACTTTTTAGTTATTAAACTATACCCCTATTTTTTATAGGAGAGACGTAAGGTTTAGTTATATAATTATCCTATACTAACTATATTATTATTATCCCTTAGGCTACTAACCCAGGTACTATACTAGCTGTTTCTAGCTAGCTATAGTAGTAGAAAGCTCTAGGAAGTCCTTGTAATTTAATAGTATTATAAGGTACGAAGCCCTACTAGCAGTCGCTTTTTTTAGTACTACTTTAATAACCCTCTTAGTTAAATTATAATTACTCCTACTATTTACCCATACTTAGTTAAATTACTTTATTTTAATATTTAGAATACTAAATAGAAATTATATTATATTAATACTATTTTCTAGTTATTATAATATTATATTTTAATTAGATAGTTAGATTCCTTTTATCTATACTAGTTTTAAATTAGTTATTAACTATATACTAAATAGTTAAAACTTACTAAAAGTATTAGAACCTAAATATTAGAAACTTCTAACTAGTTACCTAACTAGTAGCGATTTATTCCTAAGCTGTCTACCTAAAACTTAATATATTTAACCTTTAGAGCTAATCCTTATCCTAAAGTTATAAATCTATTTTACTAATTTTTTTTATTTATATTATTCTATTAACTAGAGGCTATTTACTTTAGAAACTTATTATAGTTATAAGTATAACCTAGTATGAGAATTATTCCTTCTTATAGATTTTTAAGGGATATTAAGAGCGTACCAGATCTAATAGAAGTACTAGGCTCTTCTAGCTATTAAACCCTAGCTTTGGATAAATTAATTTCAAATTAATAGACTATTAAGAAGAAAAAAGAATTCTACCTAAGGCCCCTACTATTATCTCCGCATTTAGTTGTATTACTACGTAAAACCTATATCTAGGTGCTAGAATATTAACCGGTTTCCCTTTTACTATATAGGGTATAAATACCTTTTTAAAATAGAACTTCCCTATAGCTTAGGATCGACTAACCTATATCTAACTATTATTTATATAAAACCTTTCCCTATTTCAATCCTTTAAGTTCTTATTAAAATATTTACTACTACTATTAAGATTTATATTAGAAGCTGTTCTACCTAGGTTTATACTTTAAGCTTTATTACTAACCTCTACGTCTACCTACTCTTTAGCGTATTGTTTTTATACTAAAGGTAAGGTATAAATAAAATACTTAAATACTATTTATTTTCAGAATTAGTATATTTAGTAAGTAAGTTATTATATAGTTTTTAGTAGATTCTAACTTCTATAGCTACTATCCTACTATTAAGATATATTAATACTTTTTATAATATCTAATAAGTATTTATTCTAATATCTTAACCTTACATTTAGTTCATCCCAAATTACTAGTTCTGCTTACTAAAAATAGCCTATTAGTATTAATATATTTAAATATTTATATTTAACTAAATAATAAAAGCTTCTTATATATTTAAAATTTAAGAATAGATAAAGGCAATATAGTACCCCTAAGTCCCTAATTATTCGCTTTACCTCATAAAACTAAGTTTAATACTACTATCCTAAGGGAAACTTTAGTAGAAACTAGTTATTAGAAGGTTTAATTAATCTTTCGCCCTTATACGTATATTTAATAATTAATTTATATATTAGAACTACTATGAGTTTCTACTAGAGTTTCCTCTAGTTTTACTCTATATACGTATAGTTTACCTTTTTTTAGGTCTAACCCTATATACTCTTACTTAAATCTATCTGAGAATATCAGGATCAGTTAATAATATGCTGAAACTCTTACCTATATTCATTTTTATTATATATAAAGGTTTAACATTTAAATACTTATATATAAGGTTAATTCCTTAGTCTATATTTCAAGATAGGTTGCTAATAACTATTACGCTAGCATCCTTATAGAGTACGTACTTCAGCCTACTAAAAAGTATTATATAATAAGTTATAACACTCCCTAGAAAAAGCTATATTCCTAAAGTTTTTATCCCTAATAGTAAGCTAATACTAGTTTGAGCTAGTAGAGTATTCTAGCCGCAAGAGTTAAGTAATCTACTAGGCATAAGTCTAATTATAAGTATTTCTTTTTTAATAATTTCATATATTATTTAACCTTTTTTTCAAAATACTTTTTATCTTTTAATTATTCTATTTATATATTATTAGTCTCTAGCTAGTATTTAGCTTTAGAAGAAATATACTTCTTATTTTAAATAGTATTCCTAAACTACTTAACTTATTAAAAGAACTTTATATAGGTTTAATATCTAACTATATAAAGCTCTTATCCTCTATAGTATCCTATTCTAGGGAATTTAGAAAGTACTACGCCTAAAGTATCTTTTGTAAATTATAACTCAAGCTTTAAGGGCTAGATTTTAAATTTAAACTATTACTATTTTACTCATTATTACTAAAGTAATCCCTATTAGTTTCGTTTCCTCTACTTATTAATATACTTAAGTTCAATAAGTATTCCTATTTAATCTAAAGTTAACCTGATAAAAATTAAGGAGTTTTATAATAGGAGTATCTTATAGGTCCTGGTGTGAGGTAGTATATTACTATATAAAAGAAGCTCTATAAAAGTCTACTACTATCTTTAAAAACTTATATTAACTATAGAAGCCCTAACACTAAGTAGTATTTAAAGGTTAAAATAACACTTAAATAAGTATACCTATTAGAATACTAATAAGTATAATATATATTTAAAGATTTAATGATTTACTAAATTCTATAATTTATATTACTTATTATATTTTACTACATTCTTTATTAATACTAGAACCAAGAGATTTATTATTAAAAGTTTTAATTATTTACTTATACTATTTAGAAGAAATATTATTAAAATAAGAGTTAGGTTTTTCTTCTAGTAGGCATTTTATAAATAAAGCTAGGGGGGAAGTAGACCTCTTACCTACTAAAGTAATAGTTAGGTATATTTATAAAAAGTTATAGAATATAAACTTAGTAATAATCCTTCTGCTGGTTTACTAATAGAGACTTTATTATAACTTTTACTTCTTCTAAATAACTAAGTTTAGATAACTTTCTAGCCCTAAGTAGTAGTTACTTGTTTTTCTAAACTAGTCTAAAAACCTTACTAAACTATTTAATTAGTAGTAGCGATAGGTAGTATATATAAAAAGTAGGGATATAATTAATATAAGCTGATAATTTATACTTACTAGGGATTCCTTATTAAAAAATAATAATTATAATATTCTATTTTTAGTATAATAAAGTTTAATAAGATTACTTAGGCTTTCTAACTAGAAGAGTACTTACTAGCTTTATTAGTATAATATATATATAGTTTAGAATATCTAAAAGTATTATAATATTTAAATACTAGTTTGTAGTTAGGTAGGCCCCCCCCGTATTAGCCTACTAGGTTTTCTTAAGGGGTCGGGCTTTTGCTTAGGATTAGTACGTACCTTAAGCTCTTTTAAGCCTACCCTTTTGCGTGTGTTGCGACGGCTTAGTATTACCCAGGCTCGCTATAGGATTAACTACTACCTAGAGGTAGTTAGGTGTTCCTTATACTAAGTAGTATTACTTGTAATAAGTATTTTAAGAGGTACCCCTCTACCTAACAGTTAGGGACTTCCCCTATAGAATTAGAATTACTAGACTAGTAGTTATTTTTAATAAGGCCTATTATTATAAGCTTATAAAAATTAACCTATTATTACTTTAAATTTCTATTAATTTAAACTAATAGTTTTTTTAAGAAGCTAGCATATTACTAAAGTAATATAAACTATTTAGTAGGTTAAGGTTTCGTTTATTATTATAATTAAATAGATAAATCACTCTACTAACTAAAAATAACTATATCTTACTACTTATAAAATTAAGAAAGAGCTCTTAATCTATTAATCCTTATTATATCTAAACCTAGTAAGTTTCTCTATATTAAATTAAATTAAGCTATAGGTTTTTTTTTTAGGTAACATACTAGTTAGTTTTTATTTTCTCAAGTAGGTACGGATTCTATCTTAAGTAGCACCTAATAGGTACTACTTATCTCTATTAAGTTTCTAAACCTTTCTTATAGTTAGAAGTTTAGTTATAAGTCGCCTTATAAGTAGTATGTTATCTTTATATTAGCGGCTATTATACTACTACTATAGTATTTCTTTTAAGTACTATTTAAGAGTACTACTTTTTAAAAGTTTCTTATAATTAGGGGATATTATTATTACTAAGGTAACTAGTGATTTAGGGCTAACTACTAGACTTTTTACAAACTTACTATCTAGAGTAGAGCTTAAATAACTACTATTTACTTTTAGTAGTACTTTTCTATTAATTTCTTTAAGTTTTAGCTTTATAACTATATTCCCCTTAGAGCCTAAATATTTTAATTTCTTATAAGGTACTAAATAAGTTAAAAAATAATATTATTTAATCTCTAGTTAGTATAGTTTATAGTTAAGATTATAATAATATCTAATTATTTTTAATCTCCTAATTTTTATTCCTAATAAATAAAAATATTTTTAATAAGTATTTTTATAGTAGTTAGTTTTTAATAAATCTAAGAATTTTATTTTTAATAATTAAATACTAATACTCCTAACTATCCCTATTAATTATTATAGTAGTCTTAGAAACTAATAAAATAGAACTATACGTCTTATTCTATTATTCTATACTAATATATTTAAGTATAGGTTTATTTAGAGTATTTTAATTTTTTTAAAATTAAGTTTCGTTTTCCTAGTATACTTAGTAAAAAGTATATAGTTTTATGAAGGGAAAAGCCTAGTTAGACTAATATATATAGTAAGGCGGACCGGCTAACTAGGCCTAAGGTTTTACTATAAGCTTTTTAATTATAATAATTTTAATATATACTATTAGAACTAGAATTACTATAGCTACTAGTACTAGACTTACTTTCTAATTGTTTTTTATTAAGAGATTTAAATTATACTTATTCTAATTATAAGACTTAAAAGAGCTTTATATTAGTATTTATTATTACTACTTCCCTATATTAGGATTAGGTAATTTATATGCCTACTGCCTTCCTTAGATATAGTAGCTATTTCTTAGGCTTTTTCTCTAGGGTTAAGTTCTAACTTTCTATTACTTATTATAATTATATTAGAATACTACTTTAGTATTAAAAGTTAATAGGGAAGAAATTTGAATAAATTATCATTAGTATAAAGTTATACAATTTGAGAAGTTATTATAAATTACTAATAAGCCCTAAAGGGTATTAGTTTTTAATCTAATAAATATATCCTTTCTAAAGTTAGGATTTTTAATATATATTAACTCTAGAATTACTATAGTTATCTAAATAGTAAAATATTATTAAATAAATAATAACTTATATAATAAACTATTTATAGTTTCGCTATATAATTACTTATATTTAGATATATATAGCTTAATCTTTAAGATAAATATATAACTACTAATAGAATTAACTAAGTAACTATTATATACTAAGGTTAGCTAATACTACTACTAGAGTAATAAAGAAGTTTAATTACTAGTATTACTTATATCCTAAAGTATCTATACCTTTTAAAGTATATACTAGTTAGGCTTATAGTATTCTAGAAGTTTCTATTTTCCCCTTCTAAATTCTTTAGAGTATTTATTTATTATATTATACCTATAAATAGGTTATATAACTTAGGGATTTTAAGAAGAACAACTTAGCCCTATACCTTTAGCTATTTAATATCTATTATAAGTATCTTACTCTTAATACTTATTAGTAAGTCTAACTAGTAGCTATCTATTTATAGAGTTTATCTTTTAGAGCTATAGTAATACTAAACTATTAAGCCTTTTAAAGTATCCCTAGTTTACTAATATACTTAAATAGCTAACACTATAAGAAGCAACTAATAGCTATAAACTCCTTATACCTAAGGTTTTAATAGCTTTCTAAGGCGTATAAAGAAATACTATACTATAGTCTATAGAATATAAGATATTTATTAGGTATACTAACGTATTACTATATAGTATTAAGTATAGGTTTTTATACTACTATCAGGCTATACTTACTCCCTACTTATAAGCCTACTAATACTTTTTATAAGTAGGTTTTATAGTATTTAGTTCTAATTTGTAAAAAGTTTCTAATTAAATTAGATTTATATAAGAAAACAAAAAAATCGTCTCACAGGAACCAATTAATCAATTAATACTATATGTAGGTAAGGGTGCGCGCCGTAGCCTATACGCAATAGTACTACTAGCATAGTAGCTATAAGGCGTACTATAAGGCGTATAGTACTATAAACTACCGTCATAGCTGCTATAACTATAAGACTTAGTATACTATTGCCACTAAAGGACGCCTAAGGCTACTATTACCACTACAAAGCTTTAGGGGCTATAGCTACTATACTTAGCGTTAGGAGTATTTAGAATATATCTCTTTTAGTAGTTAGGACTACTAAAAATATAAAACTTATAGCATTATAACTAGCTAAATAAATACTATATAGTAAGCATAAGTACTATTAAGCTATATAGTTTCTATTAGAAGTCTACTTATAAGCTACTACGAGTTTTTTATAAGGTACTTAAGCTAATTTTTATTCAAATTTGAAAATTTCAAACGCGTTTTTCTTAGCGGTTATTAGTACTAAAACCACAAGGCCTCTAGTACTATAGTATTCTAAATAGGCGCTATAAATAGAGTATAAACACCACTAGGTTCTATAATTACTACTAGAATTTCTTTTATAAGGTACTTAGGGAATCTTTTATAAAATACTTAAGCTAACTTTTACTTAGGTTTGAAAATTTCAAACACGTTTTTCTCAATAGTTATAAGTACTAAAAATACAAAGCCTCTAGCATTATAATACCCTAAACAAGTATTATAAATAGGATATAAATACTACTAAGTTCTATAACTACTACTAGAAATCCTTTTATAAAGTACTTAGGGAATCTTTTATAGGATACTTAGGAAATTCTTTTATAGGGTACTTAGGCCGACTTTTACTTAAGTTTGAAAATTTCAAACGCATTTTTCTCAGTAGTCATAAGCACTAAAAATACAAAGCTTCTAGTACTATAGTACCCTAAATAGGTACTATAAATAGAATATAAACGCCGCTAGGTCCCACAACTAGCACTAGGATTTCTTTTATAAAATACTTAGGAATTCTTTTATAGGGTACTTAGGAATTCTTTTACAAAATACTTAGGAATCTTTTATAAGATATTTAGGAAGTTTAAAAAGTAATTAGAAGACTTTTTAAGAATAATTTCAAATTCTTTTATAACAAATTACTTTTATTTAATAAAATATTACTTAAGAAATAAACTTTCTATTTTTTAAACTTTATAAAATAGAATTCTAATAGTTATATAATATCTATAATATAGTTTACTATAGTATTAAAAGTCTTTTATATATTATTATAATACATTAAGTATATTAAAGAATTAAAAATAGAGAAAGAGAACTTCAATATTAAAAAGTATTATAAATTAAATCTACTTAATTCTATAATTAAAATTAAAAAATATTATATTAAATAT
>QAPG01001163.1:0-10734 GCA_004366825.1 Colletotrichum spinosum
TTAATATTATATAATATAAGTTTATTAAAGAAGATAGATAATATTCCTATAGAGCTAAGTTTAAACTAATTTAATAGATTAATACCTAATTGTAATATATAATAAATATTATATAAAGAATATTTAATATTATTTAGGATAATTCTTAAATCACGTTTTATAATTAAATTAATCTCTTTAGCATTTCCTTACTTAATAATTAAAAAACCTTAGTTTTATTAACTAAAAGAATATAATCTTTAACTATATAAATAGTAGCTTTAGTATTAATAAAGAATAAAATAGTTTTAAACTATTTAATAGAACTCTTACGTTACTAAATCTTCTTAGGAATTAAAGTATTTAAAGTCCTTTTAGTAATAACTCTTTTAAGAAGAAATTAAATTAGAAGTATATTTTCAAATTTAAATTTTCTTCTTTATTATTTTCTTCTTCTTTAGTATTCTTATTAGAGTATATAAGATCTTTAGTAATAGAAATCTTTTTAACTAATATTAAAATAATATAAACTAAGTTTAAATTATTAATCTTATCTTTTTTATCTTTTTCTTCTTAAAAGCTTTAAGAGGACTTTTTGATTTTATCTAATTTGAAGTCTTTTCAAGATAAAGATTAAAATAGTTCTCTTTAGTATAATTAATCTTTTTATAATAATATAAACAAATACCTTTCTATTTCTTCTAGAATTCCTTAATAACCTTAAGAGAAGACTATTTAATAACTTTATTTTTAAAGTTCTTCTTAATTCTAAAATTAATCACAAAAATATAAATTTTCCTTTTAAACTTATCTAATAAATTAGAAGATAAGAAATCCAACTTATAAGAATCCTTATTAAATCTAAAACTCTAAGTAATTAAAGTAATAAAACCTTTATAACTTTTATCTAAACTATTTAGAATATAAATAATAATAACTTAGTTAAATAATTTAATTTTATTATAAGAAAGGTTATTAATAAGTTCTTTAATCTTATTTAAATACTTTTCTATAGATTTAAAATTACTAAGAGTAGTATTAAAAAACTTTTTATAAATAAGAAACTTATTAGAAAAACTAATTAGTTTATAAAGTTTTTTTAAATAACTAAATATATTAAAAGTATTAGTATTATTTTTAATAACTTATGAAGAACTATCTTTATAGTTTAACTATATATAACTAAGAGCTTTATAATACTTATTAGGATTAGTTAAAAAAACATAAGCTTAGTTAAATCTATAAAAATATCTTTATTAATAGGTACAACCTTTATATAGATAGATTAAATATTATAATTCTAAATCCCTTTTAACTTTAAGATGGAATAAGACTTGGAGTTATCTATATCTTTTAATAATAACTTAAGAAAGTAAAATAGTTATTTAATAAAGAGTTAATTTAAATCCTAAAGTAGGATTAAGATATTTAAAAACTAACTCTAGTAAACTATTATTAATTAAAAGATTAATAATAGTATAGCTCAATAGTTCATTAATAATCAATATACCTGTGACCTATAGTAATCTAGAGTTCAAATCTCATAAGAAATACTTTTTTTATAAAGGTTTGAGAAGACTTAAAGTTCTAATTTATGAATATTATAGTAGATTTAAAATCCTAATTTATAAAGGTCTTAATAGATTTAAAATTCTAATTTATGAAACTCTTAATAAACCTAAAATTCTAATTTATAAAAGTCTTAATAGATTTAAAATATAAGAGATTTTCAGCTTCTACTATTTAACTATTTCTTTTACTAGCCTAATAGTAAGCCTACTATCCCAATTAGTATAATCTCCTTATAGATTCATCTAATATTAAACTAATTAATTAATAACAAGCATTAGTTAATAAATTAAAATAAATATAAAAAGAATAAACTATAGAACTTTATAGAAATAGTTAAAAGAAGTTTTATATAGATAGATAGATAGTAGAAGGCTTAGAATTAATTAATATAAACTCTAATATAATTTGAATAAATATTAATAAAGATAAAGATATCAATATTAATAATAAGTATAAGTAAAGATATAATATAAAAAGAGAAGTTAATATCAAGCTAAACTTATAACCTATTGAACTAGTAATAAATAACTAGTAAAAAGTCAAGAGGAATCAATAACTCTTAATTATTAAAAAATAAATCATTTAGAATAATATCTAAGAATAGTATTAATATTAATATAAATAGTAATAATGATAAGAAGTTCTAGTTTTATAAGAAGTAGGGAACTTTATAGTATTAATATCTAAATAGAATTTATTTTCAGAAAGATTAACCTTACGTTATATAGAACTCTCAGCTCCCTTACGTTCAGGCTACTACGTGGTCTGTTCACCAGATATTCTAATAAGATAATTTGATTCATTTAAAGTATAAATAATTAAAATAGTATAACCTTAACGCTAATAATTGATTTTATATAATAAATAGAAAATATAGGGTTATAAGAGTAATAAAGAATACTCAAGCCTTTATTTACCTAAAACAAATTATTAGGATAAATATAAGTAATAGCTAAATAGCTAGAACTCTAACAATCTAAAGCTTTAAATTTTTTTCAAGAAGTTTAAATTTAAAGTAAGTAATTATTTAATCTTTTGTTTCATAAAAATGTTTAATACTTAGTTTCTATAAGCTAACTAAAGATATATATAGTAATAGCATATTAAAAAGTAGTTTAACTTATACTTTAGAAGGTATAAGGGTTGATCTAAACTTTAAAAGTATTTCTTGTTACTTTAAGTATTTGAAATAACAGCTGAGGTCTCTATTGAAGTATTAAAAACGTTATAACTAATCTTATTATATAAAAAAGCTTTAGGGAGATATTATATCACTTTTATAATAACTAAATTAACTTTATCTAGAAGTATTAAGTCTAAATAACTACAAATTATAAATATATAGCCTTATACATAAAGCTCAATTAGTAAAAAAGCTAGTAAAAGTATAAGATTATAAGTCTAAAGCGTTCTAATAATAGAAAGAATATAACTAATTACTTAAGCCTTATATATAGCATTTTACTACTTCTAAAATAATATTTTAGTTACTATTTTTATAATAAGGCATTTAAGTCTAGAAGACTAAAGTATCTTATAATATATTGAAATAGTATTTTAAAAGTATAAGTTATCTATAATACCAAAGTAATTATAGAAATTAGGAATTTATATTACTATATTTTGTTTTGTATTATAATACTAATATTAAAACGCCTTACTTATATATTTAAAGATCTAAGTTATTATATAAGATTAGTTTGAATACTTACTTTAGTATTTTTGAATTTTCAAAATATAGAGATTATAAAAAGCTATATAAATTATTAGATCCTTCTTAGTAAGATCTATAATATCCCTTATATAAACTTCTAAAATAATATCTATTAAGAGTTATTAATCCTCTTTATAATCTACTCCTAAAGGGATAGAACTTATAAGAATATTTAATCTAGATATTTTAAAAACTTATTAATACTTCTTAGCTTTTAGAAAGTTATTTAAAAATAGGTTTTAAAGAAGATTTAAAAAGAAGTTTTAATAAGTAATTATTTTAAAGTTAAAATAGTCCTATAAATTAAAAGCTTTAACTTCAGCTTAAAAGGTATTATACTAAATGAACTACTAATTAGTTTTCTTAAGGATTAAAAGAAGAGTATTTTAGTAGATATCTTAATCTTTAAGATATATTAAATTATTATAATATATACTTTTAGCCTAATAGTTCTTTAGTATTATAAGATTCTTAACTATTATATATAATTAGAAGGTAAAATCTAGTATATATTATATATAACTAAATATAGCTATGTATGTTACGTAAAACTCTATTTTTAAGTAGTTTAAATAGAGCGAGGCCTATAGAGATAGCGTGAGTACCTGAGGTTTATCTAGTACAAACTCTACTCCTCAAGCGTATTATTCCTAATAGTAGGTTAGGGTATAAATCCTAGCTATAAGCTAAATATTCCCTATATGAAGCTAAAGACTTATAGTTTTCTTTATATAGAAATCTATTCAAAGTATTCTTAATAATAATAGTTAAATAGAAAGTAAACTAGAAATTCAATCAATAGTATACTTTCATTATCTTTAATCATTATTCATAAAGATAGTAAAGTTATTAGATAAAAGGTTTATCTTGGAGTTCTGGTTATCATTATCGTATTACTAGAGTTTTTACTATAGCTATATTATATAAACTACTATAATTATAACATATAGAATATTACGATTTTAAAATATATAGATTAGCATAACATATAGTTTACTATAACTATAATATATAATATATTATAACTATAACATATAGGCTAAAGTATAGTATATATTATAATACAACTATAGTATATAAGGTACTATAGCTTTAATACATACGGCTACTATAGCTATAGCATATAAAATACTATAACTATAGTATATATAGTTTAAACTACTTCTAAGACTTCATAAAAAAATAAACATTTATATATTTATCTCATTTACTTAAGAACTTCTATAAGTAAAAAAGTAAAGTAAATATATATTTATAGAGCAATTTCTACATAATATATACATATGAAAATATCATAGAACTCTTTATTAGTTATATAGAAATAGAAGTTCTTTGAATATTAGAATAAATCTAAAATCCCCCTATAAAATATATTTTACTAATATATGGCTTAATAGTATAAAAACTTATAAAACGTAATAAAAAGTAAAAATAGAAAAATAGAGAATCATAAAACCTGAAACTTCTCAAAAGCAGAAAAGAAAGACTTTTAAAATATTCTTTCTTAAGATTTAGACGAGATTTACTTGAATTTCATAGAGCCTAAAAGCTTAATTAAAATATCCGCTATATTATCGCTCAAATAATATAATATATAGAGATATTTCTTTCTCTAATAAAATTCTTAATAAGTAATATCTTATATCTACATATTTTGCTTTTTATAGAATTCAGGAGTTTCAACTAGCTTTTTTACTACTAAACTATATATAACAATCTTAGGTTTCCTAATTTGAAAAAGCCTAATTTCAAATTTATATAATTTTAATTATAACATAAATAAGTTACTTCTTTATAAGTATCTAATAAAACTATATATTCAGCTTCATAAGTCAAAGAAACTACTATTGTTTATCCTATAATAGTATATCCTATAATATTACTATTTCTTTCTAAATAGAAAATATGAAAAAGATAGATTTTCTGTTGTTTAGATCTCTTATCTAATCCTAATCAATACATCTTACAATATTTCTGATAGAATATATTATTATAGTTATGAGGAAATCTTTTTTCCTTCTTATTATTTAAATAACTCTATATATAATTCAAAGCAAGCCTTTCATTTTATATTGAAAATATCTAGTACTTAGCTAAGACCGATACTTTAGCTTACCTTATAGTTAGTACTACAATTATAGTTATTTTAAATCTTCGAATTATAATATTTCTCACTCTAAATTATCTTAACCTTCCTAGCTACTAGCTAGCAACTATAATAGATTTCAATATATATAATCTTTTGGAATAGAATAATACTTAATAAACTACTTCTAATATGTATTTAAAGTATTTAAAATTATTACTAAATACTTTACTTTTAACTACTAGATTCTTTTTTATTCTTTTAGCCTTATATTTCCTAGTTATACTAATAGTTTTATCTATTGGTAATATTTTAGAGCCAAACTTAATTATAACTACTTTAGAAAAACTAGCGAACGTAGTAAATTTGCTTTTATATAATATTAACTTATTTAGGTTTTCATAAAAAAAGTTATCAGTTTTACAATTATTCATAGGTTTAATAAGATTAATATTAATATTAAAGTTATAGAAGTTAATTATAGTAATAGCTCTTATTATTCTTATCGTTATTATTAGTAATAGTATCATTATAGAGAAGATTAGTCTATAGTAGTCTATTACTCTCTTGTATCTATAGAACTAATATTATTAAAGTATACTAATAGTATTATTACTAGTTAGTATAAGTCAGTCTTATGACTACTATTCTATTAAGTTTAATACTTTGAAGCTACTATTAAGACTATTATATAACTTATACTAGTAAGTTTACATACCTAGTTAGTACCCTATTACTTTATATTACTTATTTCTAAATTAGGTCTAGGTTTTAAATAAATACTATATTACTAGGTCCTATTTATTATATTTACCTATAGAAATATACGCAAGCTATAACATAATACTAGGTTCTTTGTCTATTATATAGACTTTATATTAAGTATTATGTAAAGCTACCTACTAAGTATAGGCTAAGTATATTATGCACCACATAATTAAAAACTAAAGAATGATTCTCTTTAGACTATAAGTAAATCTAGAATACAGTATTACTATAAAAGTAATATTAAACTTTACTTTAAAGTCTATATATAATAGAACTCCTCTTCTCTAACAAAACTATAAAACATCAGATTTTAAAATCTTTTCTTTATCTTTCAATAACTTTAAATTATTATCTATAGAGATTTCAGTTTTATGAGTAGTTTCCTTTTTATATTTTAATAACTCTCTTAGTATATTTACTCTAATGAATAATATCAATTCTTTCGTTTTAGTTTATAAATAAATTAGACCTGAGAAAAATAGAAATGTTTCTTGGGTTCTAAAGTTTTGTTTTTTGTTTTAAAGAATTATATATATAGTTTACTATTTCTTAATTATTAATACCTAGTAATATAAAATCCATATAGTAAGTTAAGATAACTAAATAAGGTTTTATATTCAAAATAAAAACTACTTTATTCTAAGGAAAAATAATAAATTCTATAAAATGAAGAATATTCTTCAGATAATTCTACTCAAGTCGAAGACTCTATTTTAAATTATATAATATTTCATTTGATCAAGAAATCAAAACACTATCTTTATTTCCTTTCCAATACTTATATTTATATTTATACTAAATTCTAAAGGATTTCTCTTTATTTCAAAATAAGATCTAGTTAGTAAATGAATACGTATAGGTGTCTTCATAATAGTATGAATAAATACTATAGTAATATTATATTATATTAAAGTCTATCTTAAATAAGTAGAAAGAATTATCATAGATCTCTAATATGCAAAGCTATAAATAATATTAAAGGTTTCTAAATAATTAAGACTCAAATATTAATTATAACTCTAAACTACCTATCTAGATTTATATATAGTTTCTTTATTTATATAATTTATTTTCAATCTGTAAATATGTTTACTACTTATATTATCAGTATTTTCAATATCAACAGTAGATAGAAACATTGTTCTTTAACTATTCATAAATCTAATTTATTCTATTTGTTCTATTATAGCTAGAATCTAGCTTCTATATTCAGGGGACTTAGATACGTTTAAGAATATAAGCTCTTCTACTTTATTAATTAATGAAATATAGAAAGTCTAGTTATTTCTATTTGTGTCTTTATATAATTATATATAACCATTTGAACTAAAATAATCTAAAATAGTAAAGAATGTATTTTCCTCATATTCTTTATAGTTCTTTCTTAGTTCTATCCCATATAATAAATAATTTAATATATCAGTTTGATTCTTCTTAATTATTATTACTATTCTCTATATTTAATTCTAATATTGTGTTCATTTTAAAGTTTTGTAATATTTAAATTTCCTTCTCGATTCATTATAGGTACTTCTTAAATTTGAATAATAAGATTCATTAACGAGTTATTATTATCATAATTATTATTTTGATCTATACTAGAAATAGATTCATCTCGATTGAAATAATAGTTGTTGGTAAGCTAAGTAGACCCATAATTATAAGAATCCCTTTCTAAACTAATAGATAAAAACAGCTCTTTTTCTAGAAAGTAAAAAACATTTCCTAGGATTTGAATATCTCTAAACCATATAGCTCTCTTTTTATTGAAATCCTAAATTTATAAGTATTATTTGTATAAGTTATAATAACTCCTTTATAACTCTAAGCCTAATCGTCTAATATTAAGATTCTTATTTTTATAATTATAGAAACTGATTTATATTTTAATCTTATTAATCCTGGCTTTTTGTATTTTTCAATTTATAAGGGATCTTGAAAGTTATAGAATTATGAAGAGTTCTATTATATATATATATAAGAGTTATTACAGTATTCCTTTATGAATAATAAGGTAAGCTTTAGTAAAAGATTAGAACTCTAATTTTATTAACTATAATTCTTATTATTCTTTCTATTAAACTGTTAAGTTTATAAAGAATGAAATTCAATATTATAGACAATATTAGAATAAGAATAAATACTTTTTATTTTGTATTAGTCAATCTATTACTTCTATTAATCTTAGATTGTTTGATCTTTTATTTATTGTTATTGTTATTATCTTCTTATTTTTCAAATTTAAAGAAACGTTTTTAAAGCCTTTTTAGCTAACTGAGTGTTTCATAGAAATCTCTAAAGAAACCTAGTTAATGTATTAATCAAGAGAATAAATATATTAAATCTATTATATATTAGAAGAATTATGAGTCTATATGAATCTAAACTAAGATAGTCTAAATATTCAAAGTTGAATCTTTATTCTCTATTATCTTTATTAAAACTATTACTAAAGCTTCCTTTCACATTGGTTTTATGAATAGAAATAATATTTATTTTATAAAATAAATCCAAAGCATTATCGTTTGAACTATTTATAGCATTTATATTACTGAAACCTAAATAGTTATATTAAAACTAAACAATCTATAATATAGTAATAGAAGGAATAATATTTCTTCATAACATAGAAATATTAAGTTCATATAAATTACTTTTCTTATATCCTATGATCAAAATAGAACTTCTTTTTATATTTTACAGTATAGAGCTTTCTCTAGAAACTTGATATAATTCCTATAATATTGAGTTTACTTCAAAAAAAAGAATTAACTCCTAATTCTAAAATATAATAAACTATCTTAAATATAGAAGTTTAATTCTTTAGAGATACTTCTAACGCTCTTATTATTCTAATTATACAATATATAGTATTTCCCTATTTAATCTATTTTAAAACTAGTTTTATATTCATTAAAATAGATTTATCTTTATTTATATACATAATAGTAATTATATTTAAGTATATACAAATATCTTATAATATTTCTTTTGAATTAAATATCTAGAATCTCTCATAACTTATTAATTTGATAAATCACTTAGAGTTTTATTATTGTTATCATTTCTTTTATATAAGGTTTTTAAATAACTCTTATACTTTTCACTATGCTATCCTTTTAAGAAAATATATTAAGAACTATATTTATATAATTAAATTCTTTAGATTTGGGATTTTCCTTACGTTCTAATGATTCGTCTTTTATTTTATTATTTTCTCTAGTTTTAATTAAGATAATATTAATAGATTCTGAATTGGTGTTTTAGATTTTATCTCATTTCTATTATTATCCTTTATTAGGATATTCTTCTACTAAATTAAAGCTTTCTCTAAATAACGATAGGCGTAAGTCTCTTTAGTATAATTCTTTTTTTATAATTTCTATGGAAGACCTTTCCCTGTTTTTATAGCGCCTTTGAGTAATTCAAAGCCTTTCTTTTCTCAATTATTTCTAGTATACTTAACTAAATCATCGTTTCTCCTTCTAGATTCATCTAGTAAATCAAATATTAAAGAATAGATAATATAGTTCTTTTGATTAGACCTAAAGCTCTAAGTGACAAAAATAACAATAAATTTATGATTCAAATTGAAGCTATTTAAAAACAAAGCTATAATTACCTCATTAAATAATTCTAATTTATTATAAGATATATTATTAATCAAAGCCTATTATTATTGAGGGATTCTTCTATACTGCTAAAATTACTTGAAATAGTATTAAAAGATTCTTTATAAGTTAAGAACCTATTAGTAAGTCCCCAAGACTTATAGAATCTTTATCAATATTTAAATACTTGAAAAGATCTATATTATTTTTGATTAGTTAAAGGAAACTATTTCTTTATTATAGCTATATATAAGTTAAAGGTTTCTCATCTTTATCTTTAGTTTAAGAGATAATAGGTTAAGTAATATTTATAACAATATCTTTACTAATAAAGAAGCTTTTAATAGAAACAAACTTGACTTTATAGTTATTACCTTCTACTAATTAGAATTATTTATTTTATTAAAACAAAATAAGGTACTAAAATATATATATTATAAACATTTCTAAACAGATATCACAGTTTTATAGCTTATATATTAGGCTACGTTTATACTAAGTAGTAAGAGTTCTTAATAAATATATATTTTACTATATTATTTTTTAAACTTACTTTTCCTTTTATTTAACGATAGTTCTATATTTATATTTAAGCTTTATATTATTCTAGTACTTAAAACTAGTATATAAAACCTGTAATAGCTACTCTATATTTCCCATTTCTATAATAATTTAATATAATTTTCTTTTTAAGAAGTCTTATTCTTTAAACCTAACTATTAAAATACTAATATAAGTTGATAGTATTCTATTTGCCTTCTAATTATTCTCTTTCTATTGGTTGCGTTATACTATAGGGTATATAGTAACTGTACGTATTACTATATATATAGCAGTATACCTTTTATACCCTACTAGTAATAAGTACTAGGTACTTAGTACTAGCTATAGCTATACGCGTAGTAATTAGTAAGTAATTATTATACTATAGATCTAGAGCTTTATATAGTACTACACACTATATAATATAATAATAATAATAATAATAAATAACTAGAATACTA
>QAPG01001164.1:0-10744 GCA_004366825.1 Colletotrichum spinosum
AATGAGATTTATTAAAAAAATACATAAACTACTATTTAAAAGTAATAGTAAGACTATTATTATTAAGATAGATAGATTATATAATACATAGTTAATAAAATACCTCTTCTTTAGATCTTAGAATTTCAAGCTATTGAATTAATTAGTAGTAGTAATAAGATAAGAGTTTAATAAATTTATTTAGTTACTTTTAGTTTATATTTAGAATAGTATCTAAGCTCTTCACCCTATATATAGATTTAACTATATATTTTACCTAATAATAGTATTCATATTAATACTAGCTTATAACTAGTTAAAATAGTAATGAAATTACTTATTATTATGGATAATTATGCCTCTAGTTCCAACATTTAACCCTATAGTAATAGAGGACCTCGTGGTAGTAATTGGGGAGAGCCTCATCAAGGCTAACAAATTTATAATAATAAAATATATAATATTTAAATACTTATAGATAACTAATATTTCTTAGGAGAATAGATATTCCAAATTAAACTTTATCTTCTTCATTCTTATAAGAAAGTTATAGATAATATTATCTATATACTACTATTTTATTAAGATTTTAGTTAGAATATAGAATAATTTGCCTTTATATTTAGAAGTTAGAATATTTTATTTAGATATTTAGTAATAAATAATAGTTTAGTTCTAAGTCACCTGAGTGGCGCTATATAATTCAAATAGAATTTGAAGAATAAAAGATAATAGAAATAGTAAGTATATAATAAGAGAATAATTTATATTATAATATTTCTATTTATTCTTTTTATAAAGGATAAATTGTAGTATATAACTACTAATAATAAAGAGTAGCCTTTCTATATTGAAATAAGGTAAGAATTAATAGTTAAAATAAGGTAAATAGTTATTAGACCTTAGGTATAAGAAATTCTTATTGATAACTTCTTTACTATTATATATAAATATCTAATAAATAGTAATAATTATAGTAATATGGGATATTATTAAAGAATATATAGCGTATTAATAATAAAGAAGAAGAAGAAAAAGGGGAAGAGAAAAAAACAATAAATTAGGGATAATTAGTAAGATAATATAGAAAGGTCTTAGAAGAATGAGGATACTATAAATGAAAGATTAGAAAATAATAAGATATATATAGGAGAAAAGGATGATATTTATTAAATATATAGGAAGATAATATAAAGGATTATAATAGAATTTTAAGAATTATTCTTATTAGGAAAAATACTATAAAGATTGAAGATATCAATATGTCGTTAAGATAATAATAAATATACTTATGAATGATAGAAGAAATAAATAAGAGTCTAATAATAGTAATAATACAAATTAGTTCTATAAATTTGAACTATAAAGAATTATTTTAATTAATAATGATATTAATATAGAATAATTATCAATATTAAAACAAAGTTTTATATAATAATAAGTTAGCAATAATACGCAAGCTTAAAATAGAAATTAAAAAGCATATACTTACAGCCTTAGAAATTAAAACTTTTAGAGGGGGGGTAGTTATAAGGATATACTAATAAGATTATATAATATACTTAGTAACTAGCTAATTATACCTATTGAGGTATTAGAAAGAGTTTTTAGCTAAAAGATTACAACTTAGATCTTTTAAGTAATAGTTTATAGAGTAATATAGATCTTATCTATATATTCAAACCTTTTCTAATTGAAGCCTTTAGCTATATTCTTAAAAATATATTATTATTAAAGTATTATCTAATTGATATTTAGTCTTTGAAACTTTTAGTTTAGTATAATAGCTTATAGAATAATCAGATTGTTATTTCTACATATTTATAAACTGCTTATTAATTATAATTTTAAAATAAGTTTATTGAAATTTAATTTAATAAAGCAATAGTTTCAATTATAAGGGTTGTAAGTAAATATTATTGTACTTATAATATACTTTTCTAATTATAAGTAATTATATAGATTTTAAAGAGATTTCAATTTCATTATAGAAAATATAGAAAAGTAATAGATTATAAAATACCTAACTCTTAATATTCTATTTTATTCTATCTTTAAGAAGTTTAAAAACTTTCTTAATATTATAACCTTAATAGCAACTTTTAGCTATATATATTAAGCTTTAGTTTTAATAAAGTTCTTTTCGATTATTACTATAAGGTCTTCTATTACTATAAAGTTGAATATTAGAACTAGAAGTATAATTATCTATAATGATAAGTAATTCTATTACTATTTTAATCAGTTATAAGCTAGTATTAATGTTAATACTATTATTAAGTAAAATGTATAATTAAATCTATATATAAGGTAAAGAGTTTAGCTATCATTCTAAGTATAAAACAAAAGTAACTAAATCTATAATTTTGATATCTTCTAGACTCAGCCCTATTTACTCTTAAGATCGAACTTGATACTACTAATATGAACATTCTCTACTATTAATATAAGCTAACCCATAATTTCTATATAAATATAATAAGATTTAACTTACTCTTATTAATAAATAATTTAGTTATATTAAAGGATTCCAATCTATTTAAAGTCACATACCTCTTAGGAACCTTTTAAAATAAGCTATATCTAACAGTTAGCTCTTACCTCATGAATCCTTTAGATAATGCTAAGACTAAGGAACTATTTAAATAGAAGACACTTTAAATAGGAATAATACTATAAATTGATATAATCACTAATTAATAGGAAAGATATAGATCTATCTATAATAATTACTTCTTTAAAGGATTACAATAAGTTATTATATAATACTAAATACTAGCTAGCTATTAGTACTTATTATTAGCTATCAATAGTCACTAGCAATTAAGATAGCTATTAGTAAGAGTTAATAAATAGTAGTAGTTACTATACTAAGTTTATGTAATAAGAAGGTTTATAACTACTAGTTATATTTACTTATTATAGGATTTAAACTTACTACCCTTACTATATAATAGTAAAAGCCAGCTAGATGTTAAATTACTACGTTAAGTAGGAATTAATAAATAATTTTAATAAACTAAGTATAATTAATAAATAAATAATATTTATATAAATATAGATACTTCTTATTAGGAGCGTATACTAGTATCTAAGTAATAGATCTATACGGGGGGTAAATATAAATATAGAGTTATTAATATATTTAAATCTAACTCCTCTAACTAGAATCCTAACTATTGTAGCCTAAATACCCCTCTTTATATATAACTAAACAGTAGTCTAGTAGGAAACTACTAATACGCCTTAATATATTCCTCCTTCTTATAAATTATATTTTTATAGTCTTATAGTTTGAATAAAGTTATTCTTAGATCCCGACTACTTATTTCTTATAATATATATCCTAGCCTTCCTATTAGCCCTCTAGTACTCCTTATATATTTAAACTAGACCCCTAGTATTCTTATTAAATTTCTACTCCTATAGTAGGAACAATAGTACTATTTACAGAATCTTCTTAAAGACTTCTTATGTGCTATTAGCTTTTTATTATTCTAAAACCTCTTATATACTACTAGCCTTTTATTACTAAACCTTTTATATATCGCTCTTATTACTAAAACCTCTCATATACTACTAACCCCTTATTGCTATAGCTTCTTATATACTACTAGCCTCTTATTATTAAAATTTTTTATATATTACTCTTATTACTAAAACTTCTTATATACTACTAACCCCTTATTACTATAGCCTCTTATATATTACTAGCTTCTTATTATGAAAACTTTTTATATGCTACTCTTATTACTATAACTTCTTATATACCGCTAGCCCCTTATTATTATAACTTCTTATATACTACTAGCTTCTTATTACTAAAACTTCTTATATACTACTGCCCTCTTATTAATATAACTTTTTATATACTACTAACCCCTTATTATTATAGCTTCTTATATACTACTAGTTCTTTATTACTCCTCTAGTAATCCTTATACTAAAAATTTATAGGGTCTATAGTTTCTCTATAGTTCTATTAGTAATATTAGCTACTATACAGTTATTTTAATTATTATACTATAAATAGTATAATATTTATCTATAGTAAATAGCTTTATAGCCTCCTAGTAACTATTATCTCCTACCCTTAAGAAGCTATATTCTTATAGTAGTACTTATAATTCTAGTACCCCTCTATTAAGCTCTAGCTATACTATCTCTTATACTTTTATAGTCTTAAGGCCCTTATAGCCTTAAAACCCTTATAGTTTTAAAGTCCTTATAGTTTCAAAGCTTTTATAGCTAACTATAAGGTATTAATAGTAGCGACTTTTTAGTATCTTATTTTAATTAGGACTTAGGAGTTTATTCTAAGCTCTTATATCTCAGCCTCTTAATATTAAGTCCTAGTTAATATTAGTTTCCTAAGATGTATTCTAATTATAATTATACTTTAGTAACTTTAAGGCTTTTATATAAAATATTTAAACCTCTTTAATTATAGAGATACTAGAAAGGCTTTTTCTTTATTTCTAGCTATAGGGATATTATATCTACTATACTTATAGTATACTACTTTTTTATATTACTATAAGTATTTTTAGTATCTTTCTATTTGTAATTATATAGTTATATAATATATACCCCTAAGTGCCTTTATGTTACTATTTTGAAGTAGTTATTTTGAAAATTTTAAAACTTCTACTTATTTAGTACTTTTCTACTAGTTTTATTATTATAGTTTTATAGAAACTATATATATTGAAATCTCTATATCTATAGGTATACTGCTATACTAGAGCCTTTCTAGTATACTTTATATAATAGCTTTGATACTATAGCTTCTTATAGTAGTCTTATTATTATAATTATATAGATATTATATATATTAAGCTCTTAATATCTGCCGCCTTAGTACTATACTAGTGTTCCTCTTATGGTTCTTATGGTTTCTATAGCTTTATAGTAGTCTTATTAATACTATATATGTTGAAATCTTATTATTTACCGCCCTGGTATCTCTCTTGTAATGATTTTATTATTGTTATATATATTGAAATCTCTGTATTACTATACTAATGCTGCGTTAGTGCTTTTCTAGTATATTTTATATAATAGCCTTAATGCTATAGTTTTTTATAGTAGTTTTGTTGATACTATATATATTGAAATCTTATTATCTATTATACTAGTGCTATACTAGTATTTTTTTAGTATATTATTCTTATGATAGTATTAATATTATAGTTATATAGGTATTATGTATATTGAACTCTTATTATCTGCTGTTTTAGTGTTTCTCTTGTGATGACTTTGTTGTTATTATATATATTGAAATCTCTATATTACTATACTAGTGCTATATTAGTGTCTTTTTAGTATATTTTATATAATAGCTTTATGTAGTAGTTTATAATACTATATATTGAAATTTATATTTATATATTTATATAGGTGCGCTAGTATCCTTCTAGTGGTTTCTTATTTTTTTAATTGCTATGATGTTGGTTGTTTTATATAGTAGCCTTATTAATGAGTGCTAGTATTTCTAGTAATAATCTTAGTATGGTAGCTTCTTGTAGTAGCTTTGTTGATATTTTATATCTGAAATCTTATTGTCTGCTATACTAGTATTATATTAGTACCCTTCTCGTAATAGCTTTATTAGTAGTATATATATAGGATTCAAACTACTACTGTAATCGTACTGGTGCTTTTTATATAACTTACTAGTTAGAACCCCTAAGGATAGGTAGAAATTTGAATATATTAGAAGTATATACTAGTATCTAAGTGATAGATCTATATAGGGGGTAAATATAAGTATAGGGTTGTTAATATATTTGAATCTGATTCTTCTAATTGGGATCCTAGCTATTGTGGCCTAAATACCCCTCTTTATATATAACTAAGTAGTAGCCCAGTAGGAAACTACTGGCGCGCCCTGATACTTCTAATATAATTTAAAAGTTTTTAGAACTTTTATAATTATATACTTTAAAATATTTAATAATTAGTATTATAGTAATATATTAATATTAAAGTATTCTCTAATTAATACTTAATCTTTAAACCTTTAGCTTAATATAGTAGCTTATAAGATTACTAGATATGTATTTTTTAAATATCTATAGGCTACTAGTTAATCATAGCTTTTAGGATAATATGATTGAGATTTAATATAATAAATTAATAGTTTTAATCATAAGACCTAAAAGTAAATATTAGTATATTTATTCTATACCTTTCTTCTCATAAGTAGTAATATAGATGTTAAAGAAATCTTTAATCTATTACGAAAAATATAGAAAAACAATAAATTATAAAATGCCTAATTGTTAAAAGTATTCTATTTTATCCTATTTTTAAGAAGTTTAGAAAAGTTCTCGACTTTATAATCTTAGTAATTACTTTTAACTATATATATTAAGCTTCAATCTTAATAAGGCTTTCTTTAATTCTTATTATAAAGTCTTCTATTACTATAGCATGAAATATTAGAATTAGAAGTCTAATTATTTATAATAATAAGTAATTTCATTATTATTTTAACTAATTATAAGGGAGTATTAATACAAATACTACTATTAAATAATACTTATAGTTAAATCTATATATAAAATAAACAACTTCGATACCATTCTAGATATAAAGTAAAAGTAATTAAATTACTATTATTACTACTATGTTCTATATATTTACGTATAATAATAAAAAGACTAGTATTAAAAGTCTTATATATTTCAAACTTACTAATTATATACTTTACTTTAACTATTTATCTTTACTTTATCTTAATATAAAAAACTATTCTATATTATTAGTAATTATATATTAAACTATTTTTATTAGGGAAAGACTAATAGCTCGCTTTCTACTACAACTATTAGTAGATATATTACCTCCTAAAATATAATTCTAACCTTCTTATCCCCTTACTAATTATTATAACTAGCCGTTAGTTAATCTAAACCTAAACTTCTTATAATTGTAATAATTAATATATTTATCTTATATTAATCTTTTTAATAATAAATAAATAATAATTACTTCTATAATAATGTTATATTTTTATATGTTTATATGTTTATAATTATTTATAATTTAAATATCTTAAGATACTTAATTACTACTAACTATAAATACTTATTAGCTAATCTAAAGGGTAATATATACTATACGTAATTTTGCTATATAAATATAAATTAGAATTCTAGTTATTTATTATTATTATTCTTATATTATATAACGCGTAGTACTACGTAAAGCTCTAGATCTCTAGTATAGCAATTACTTACTTATTACTATATACTAAGCTATAGTTAGTATTAGATACTTAGTATTTATTACTAGTAAGGCGTAGAAGGCATATTACTATATATATAATAATATATATAATTACTATATATCCTATAGTATAGTATACCTGATAGTAGTAACGTTTTCCTTTTGCCATATATCTTTATACCTATTTATTTATATCAAGAATAGTATCTTTAGTAATTTACGCCTTTTGCTTTAATAATATTTAAATACCTATTTATTTATTCTATTTAAATTACCTATCTTTCTATTTAAGTAGCTATATAGTTTAAATTAATAAATTAGTTAAAAGTATAATTTAATATACTTTTTATAAGGATATTAGTAATATTATTATTTCTCTTAATCTACTATACTTTATAAAACTTATAATACTTATAAAACTATCTTAATATTATAATATCAATTATAAAGTATTTTTCCTTAGTAGTACTAAGTTTTATAAGATATTTATAAAATAAGTATAAGTTAGTATATATAATAATTAGAATCTTAAAGAGTTTTTAGTATTAAAAGATCTTCTTAAGTAGTATAGTAATAACATAAGTAACATTTTATTAAGGCGCGCTAGTAGCCCCTAGCTAGACTACTGCTTAGTAATATATAAAGAGGGATATTTAAGCTATAATAGCTAGGATCCTAGTTAGAAGAGTCAGATTCGAATATATCAACAACCTCATACTTATATTAAAACTTCCCATATAGATCTATTACTTAATTACTAAATCTAACCCTAATATATTTAAATCTCTACTTATCCTTAGGAGTTCTTACCAGTAGGTTATATAGGGGGTATTAATACGGTAGTAGCAATAATTTCAACATATAGCATTAATAAGGCTACTATAAAAAGCTATAGTATCAAAACTATCATAAGAGAAGTATATTAGAAGGGTACTAGTAATGTATTTATATAGTAGATAATAAGATTTCAATATATATAGTATCAATAAGACTACTACGAGAGGCTACTGCATTAAGGCTATTATATTAAGTATACTAGAAAGGTATTAATATAATACTAGTATAATAGTATAGAGATTTCGATATATATAGTATTAATAAGATTATTATAAGAAAAACACTAGTATAACACTAGTACAGCAAATAATAAGATTTCAATATATATAATATTAATAAGACTACTACATGAAACTATAGAAACGATAAGAATTATAAGAAGGGTATTAGTATACTTATAAATATAGAGATTTTAATATATAGCTATAGTAACACCAGTACAGCAGAAGTAATACTTTCAATATATATAACTTCAATGAGATTACTACATAAAGCTACAGTAAGACTACTATAAGAAAGGTATACTTAAGGGGCACTAGTGCTGCACTAGTATAGTAGTATAGAAATTTCAATATATATAGTATTAACAAAGCTACTACAAGAGGCTATAGCATCGAGGCTATCATATAAAGTATACTAAAAGAACCCTAGTAAAACACTAATATAGTAGAAGTAAAGATTTCAATATATATAATACTTATATAACTATAGTAATAAAACTATAGTAATAAGGCTAGTAAAAAAGTACTAAATAAATAGAAATTTCGAGGTTTTCGAGGTAACTACTTTAGGGTAGTAGTATAAAGGTATTTAGAAATATAAGTTATATAATTACTATTAATTACAAATATAAGTTACTATAAAGGTACTAAAAGTACTTCTAGCGATATTACTAACACTTAGTAATACTAGGAAATATAAGGAAGCCCTATTTACCCTAGTAGTAGTAGAGGGAGCCTTCTATTACTTAAAAGAATATACTATAAAAGTATAAAAAACTAAGGGGCTAGTTAAAAGCTAGTATTCTAAACCTAATTATAGTTTAGATTTCTATAGTCCTCCAGGCTATAGAAATTCAAGATATAAAGAACTAAGGCCTAATAGTAGAATACTAATCCTAAAACTATATAAACTTCATAACTATATAAGTTTTAAGATTATAATAAAAATATAAGGATTTAGAAGCTATAAGGATATAGCTTTTTAAAGGGGGAGAAAATAGCTACTAGGAAGCTATAAAGTTATAATACTATAGATATAACATTATACTATCTATAGTATAATAGTTAAAGTAGCTATATAGTAGCTAATACTATTAATAGCACTATAAAAACTATAGATCTTATAATTTTTAGTATAAGGATTACTAGAAGAATAATAGTAATAGAAATAGTAATAGTAGTAGTATATAAGAAGTTTCAATAATAAGAAATTAGTAGTATATAAGAAGTTTTAATAATAATAATAAGAAGCTATATCAATAGAAGTAATAGTAGTAGTATATAAGAAGTCAGTAATAAGAAGCTAGTAGTATATAAGAAGTTATATTAATAAGAAGTTATATCAATAAGAAGTTATATCAATAAGAGACTATAGTAATAAGAAGGTTTAATAATAAGAGGTTATAGTAAGAAATAAAAAGGAGATTACTAGAGGAATAGTAGTATATAAGAAGTTATAGTAATAAGAAGTTTCAGTAATAGTAATAAGAAGTTAGTAGTATATAAGAAGTCAGCAGCACACGAGAAGTTATAGTAGTAAGAAGTTTCAGTAGTAGTATATAAGAAGTTTTAGTAACAAGAAGCTAGTAGTATATAAAAGGTTTTAGTAATAAGAAGCCTTTAAGAAACTCTATAAATAGTACTATTCTTCCTACTATAGGAGTAGAGGTTTAATAAGAATACTAGGGGTCTAATTTAAGTATATAAGGAGTACTAGAAAGCTAATAGGAAAGCTAGGATATATACTATAGAAATAAGGGGTTTTTGAGATCTAGGAATAGCTTTATCAAGCTATAAGACTATAAAAGTATAGTCTATAAAAAGGGGGAATATATTAGGGCGCACTAGTAGCCCCCAGCTAGGCTACTACTTAGTTATATATAAAGAAGGGTATTTAGGCTACAATAACTAGGATCCTAATTAGAAGAATCAGATTCAAATATATTAATAACCTTATACTTACATTAAGGCTCCCTATATAGATCTATCACTTAGTTACCAAATCCAACCCTAACACATTTATACTAACTACTATAGTATAAATCTCTAAAGTAAGTATACTTCTAATTACTTTTTTATTTTTAATAGAAAAGAAATATATAAAGTTACTATAGAAATTAAATTAGTTATTACTATTAGCAATCTTTTAACTTAGGATTATTATAAATTCTAGTTGAAATAAGAAGTTAGTATTATCAATAAATAAGTTATTAATAAAAATATAGAAGTATATTTTAAAGCGGTTAAGTAGTAAGAAGTTAAGATTATAATTAAAATATTTAATTTACTACTTAAGGTATTTATTAAGTATAGTAGTATTATTACCTAAGGGTTATTATTCTTATACTATATAAGAGAAGTTAAATAGTACTTCAAGTTAATATATTAAAGCAAAATACGATTTATATATATATTATTCAATATATACTTTCTTAAGTATTTTAGGTACTATATATATATTAATAAGAGTAAGC
>QAPG01001165.1:0-10697 GCA_004366825.1 Colletotrichum spinosum
ATTAGTAATATTATATTTTAGTATTCTTATAGAAATCTACTTTTATAATATTACTTAAGTATATATATAAGTAGAAATACTACTAAACTAGTTTATGTTAATAAAACTACTTATTAATTTATAGTAAGTATATTTAGAAAGTATTATTATTATTATTATCTAGTTATTATATTGCTTTATAGAATTAGATATATTTTAATATATAATATACTCTAACTACTATAAAGAGAAACTAAAGATAGAAACTTTATTATATAATTTATATTTTATAATTTCTAAAATAAATAACTTATATTTTAGTATTATAAGTATATAGACAGAAAATACTTTTTATTTCAACTTATTTAAATTGAATAATAAAGAGGAAGAAGAGTTCTAATAAGTAGGATTTATAGTAAAGCTAGAATTAATACTTATGATTAATAAACCCCTTACTTAATAGACATATAATAATTCTTAAAAATAATAATAATATAACTTTTATTTAAAAAAATTAGAATAAGAAGATTAGATTTATTAATTATACTTTTAGTAAAGTAAAGTTAGTATATTTTAAATAGAAAGTATAAGAAGTATATATAGTTTCTATATACTAACTAGAGGTATATTTTAATCTTTCTATTATAATTTAATATTAGAATTTAATAGAAGAAGATATTAAAAGACTTAATAAGTATTTTATATAATAAATAAATAACTTAGAGTAAAACCTAATATTAATTTTTATTAATACTAAGAAGATCAAGTTCTATATTTTTCTTAAAAGATCTTTTACTAATAATAAAGATATAATATCCTAATTGAGATTTATTATTATTTTAGAGATAGAGGGAAATAATAGGAATAATAATATTTTTAAGCTTAAAAGTAATATTATCTACTTTTCTTCTATTAAGTTAAAAAACGTTATATAAAATATACTAGCTTCTAAGGTTTATAATATAATTATAAGAATCAATATAAGATATGTAATCTCTACTACTCTTAAGTAAATAACTAAATGTTTAAAAATACTAATAATACTAATAGTAGTCTATACTAATTCGTACTACTTTTATAAATATCTTACTAAATTAATACTATTAAAGAGACATACTTTATAATTACTATTGTAACGCTCTAATAATTATATAAATAAAAAGAGATCCTCAAGATCTATTAGATTAATAATAAAAATAACCTTATAAATAGTATAATTAAAAAGTCTAATAGTTAAACCTTTAAAGAATTTATAATAATAAATAAAGTAATAATATAAATAGAAAGGTAGATTATGAAAGCTACTAATGGTAACAAGAAGAAGAAATAAAGATAAAAAGGGGGTATGTAAAATAATAAGAAGAAAGTAATAGAAAGAAAGAAAAATATACTATAATGAGAATTTAAAATACCTAATATAATTTTAAACGCATTTTTACAATTCTTAGCGCAATTAAAGAAACTTATATAACTAGAAGTAATTTTATACTATCTTTACACTTTACACTATTTTAGTATTTTATATCACTTTTATATTTTATACTTCTTTTATATTTTATACTAATTTTAATATTTTATATATTTTGGCTACAAAAGAGAATATTACTAATATCAAGTTAAATATAGTACCGAAGTAGCTAAAGCTATAGTAGTAAGTAACTAAGTAGTCGACTTATTTATTTAAGCTAATAAGAATAAAACGATTATTATATAGACTTTATCCTTATAATATATAGTATATATATACATATTATAACCTAGAAATAAATATTACAAATAGAGATAACTAGTTATATACTATTTATATAATCGATCGATTATAATATTTACTAATTATAAACTAACAATAAGATAAAGAATAAAAAGATTAATTTGATTAATAATACTTTATCAAATAGAAGAACTATTAAAAGTAATTTTAAATAGAAAATAAGAATATTAATATAAATAGAGAAAAGTATTAAGAATAGTCTTAAGAAATAATTTATAAATATAATTATACTAAAGTTTTGAAAAGTCTATATAAGGAACTGTCTTTTTTTAAAATAGATAAATAGGGTTATAGATTTAATAAATTAGTTATAGAAATCTAAGAAAGAACTTCTGATAGGAGTTTTAAGATGTGAAAGATAGAAACTAATATATGATTTCAATTATAATAGAAAGTTACTTAAATTATATATATTTCTATACTGAAATATAATAGTCTTATATGAAGTATAATAAAGAAGATTTATTCTAATCTCTAAAGAATGAATTAAGAATATTATTAAAATACTAAACATTTATATTTAAAATAGAACTTTTGAAAGTAATTATATTCCATCTTAAAAGTAGTTCTTTTTTATTGAAAAAAGGAATGATAAGATACAATTTATTCATTTGACTGTTAGGATTAGTAATATTATAATTTGAAATATAATGTTACTACTAAGACCTAACGGGTCTTTAGAAAGCTTTTATATATATAAACTCTTATTTGTTCTTGATATTGTCTTACAATAGACTTAAATCCTTTGTAATTCAAAGAATTAAAATCTAACTAGCTTTATAACTCTATTAAATGAATTTAAATATTATACTTAACCTTTAAGTAATATTAATTGTATTATCTAATTTATATATATTTCAATACGAATTCCCTATATTCTAACTTCTAATTATTATAAACCTTCTCTAGGTATTATTATAGTAAAAAGGCTAATACTTATGTATAATAGTAAAGATGATTTAGAATATTTAAGTATTTATAGATATACTTTAAGCTATAGTTAGAATATTAATAAAGTTGTTATAAATATTAAACTAATTAGTTCTATAATTAGAATAATTGAATTATAATAAATATAAGAGATGATTATTATTATATATTATATAAAAAGGATATATAGGTAATAATTAAAAGAATTTGAAACTACTAAGATAAAGGAATAGACAGTATATTATAATATCTTAAAAGTTAGATTATTCTTAAGTATTATTATATTTTTATTATATTTAGATAAAGGACTATTAAGCTATTATATATCTTTTTGATAATATATTGTAAGACAATATCCCTTTTGTATAATTTGAATTATATTACATAATAATAAAGTACTTATAAGATAAGCCTTGTACTATTCTTATACTTATTTCTATTAATTATCATTAATAGGAAGGATAGATATATTTAATAGTTAATATTAATAGAATCAGCTAGAATATAGCTTTAAGATAGTTTTGCAAAGAAAAAAGAACTATTCTTTATTATAAGAGTAGATTATTTATAAGTTTAGAACTTATTAATAATATAGAGCTGGAAAGAATTTGAAAGTTATCAAAGGTTAAGCATAAGTTTATAACTATATATATAATTAGTACTTCTTATTAGAATTAGGTATAAGAATATGAGTAACTTAACTTAATATAATAATGTCAGACCTTCTAGAAATACTTATTACTTATTAGATACTTTGAATATATATATTTAATTTTAACGCTTATTATATCAATAATATAATACGTTTAATAATCAATAAGGTATCTTAAAAGCCTTCTAAACTATCTAATAGAAATTATGTAACCAGAGAAAGACATATTAATAATTGGATCAATAAATAGACTCTTTTTAAAAATATAAATATATAAGCTTTCTTCAATAAAATATAATCTTATAATAATGAGTAATATATAGAAGAGATCTTTAATATAATTATGAATCCCTCTATAAGTATTACTATAGATTTCAAACTAATACTCTTTATGATTATATAACGTAATCTATAGATTTAGTTATATAAAGTTTAATAGATTACTAATTACTTAAGAATCCTAAGAAGTTACCTAGTATTAATTCTAATTATTTCGAAGTATTTAAATATAAAGTTCTAATATTCTAGCTATAAGACTTATTGAACTAGTAATAAGTAACTAGTAAAACGTCAAGGGGAATTAACAACTCTCAATTATTAAAGAATAGATTATTCAGAATGATATCTAAAAGTAATACTAATATTAATATAAATAGTAATAATAATAAGAAGTTCTAATTCTAAAGGAAGTAGAGAACTTCGTAGTATTAATATTTAGATAGAGTTTACTTTTAGAAAGATTAACTTTATATAATATGGAACCTTTAGCTCTATTATACTCAAGCTACTAAGTAGTCTATTTATTAAATATTCTAATACTCTAATTGGATTAATTTAGAGTATAAATAATCGAAATAGTATACCCTTAACTCTAATAATTAATTTTCTATAATAAAGAGAAAATATAGAATCATAAGAGTAATAAGGAATACTTAAGCTTTTATTTACCTAAAATAGGTTATTAGGATAAATATAAGTAATAGCTAAATAGCTAGAATTCTATTATCTCCCCTTAAGGTATATAAGATAAATAAATCTTTTATAGTTTAAAAAGTAGTAAAGAACTCTAACAGCTATATAGGAAGAATAGAGACATTTAAAGGAAATATAAGATTAAAGTCTAAAAAGCCTAAAGTTAAAGGAAATTTAAAAGGAAAGACTTAAGAATAAATATAGAAAAACTAGAAAAACCTAAGATTAATAAATAGTTTAAAAGAAAAGATTAATCCTCAGAAAATGGACTATTAAGACTATTTCCTTTTTAAGAGGGCTGAATATTAAAATTATTCTATAACATCCTCTTAATAATATTATTAAATTTAACTCGGCCTAGAGGCTTCGTTAAAAAGTTAGTAATATTATTATTCATATTAATATAATAGAGATTAATCTGATTATCTTAAATAAGATCTCTAATATAATAATAACGAATATTAATATGCTTAGCTTCTTTATAGAATTTAGCATTTTCAGTAAGCTTTATAGCTAATTAATTATCTATACAAATAATTAGCTTATTAATAGCCTTAAATCCTAAAGTTTTATTAATAAACCTATAGTTATTATATAGGTAAACAGCTTTTTTAATAGTATCTATAAGAGTTATATACTTAGCTTTACAAATAGATAAAGCTTCTAATTTCTATTTAATTAAGCTATAATTTATAATATTATAAAGATCTAGGTAAAATATATAAACCGAAGTAGACTTTCTATTATTAATATTTCTAGCTTAATCTAAGTTTATAAATCTAAATAAATTAAGAAGATTAATATTAATATAGTTATAAATTAATCTATAATTAGGGTGCTTTTTTAAGTAACCCTGTATCTTATTAAAAGTGTTAACATATTCTTTAGAAAGACTTAAAGAAAGTCGAGAGTAAGTAGTAAGTAATAGCTAAAGTAATATCTAGTTTAGTTTTCAAACTAAATATAATAAAACCCCTACTTCTTTTTGATATTCCAATATTACTTCTTTTAAAGTATTATCCTTATTAATAAAGAATTTAACTTTATTATCTACTAAGGTATTAAAATTATAGATATCTTTTTTATCAAACTTAATAAGAAATTTATTAGTATATTTAAATTAATTTATTTTAATACTCTTATTCCTATAGTTAGTAATTAGATTATTACTTAAAAGAATATTAAGCTCTCCTAAACTTTAGACTTTTATATTCTTTTTAAGACTACTATAGATATACTTTAAACTAGTAGAATTATTAGCTCCTAATAATATACTATTAATATAATATACTAAAATAGCTAAATATTGACTTTTATTAAGAATAATATTAAGTATAAATATTCCTTTATTATAAAACTTTAAACTAGTAGAATTATTAGCTCCTAATAATATACTATTAATATAATATACTAAAATAGCTAAATATTGACTTTTATTAAGAATAATATTAAGTATAAATATTCCTTTATTATAAGGAGATACTTTGAAACTAATTGTATATAAAATAGACTTAAGGTATAAATACTATAGTTTTAGGCTTTATTTTAATTTATATAGAGCTTTATTTAGAGAATAAATAAAAAGCTAATTCTTATAATTAGTATTATAAACTAAACCTTTAGGACTTTTATTATAAATATAGTTAGTAGCTAACTTAATTCTTATCTTTTTATCTATTTTTATATGAATATATATAGTAGTAATATTATATTAAATTAAAGTCTAGCTATAATAAATAGATGTAATTAAAATATATATATAGCTTTTAAACCTATAAGTGATACTAAAAGTTTCTGAATAATTAATATTAAAGTATTAGTTAAAATTTTAAGTAACCTATTTAGTTTTATATATAGGATTACTAAGATCCTAATTATTAGGTTTTATTTTATAAATCTATCTACCTCTTAATATATTAATATTATTCTTTTTAATAAAAGAAATATTAAATAGAATTAAAATAGTTTAGACTTCTGAAGACTCTATAGATTTAACTTTTTATTTATAGTTTAAATCTAATTATTATTTAAGTAAGACCTTATAGTTTTTAAAAAAGTAGTTAGTTTATCTAGAGTATTAATTCATAATATATACTTAGTAGTATAAAGATTACTATATATATTAATAAATAAGTTATTATTATAATTATGTTAGTTATAATCGATATAAAGAATTTAAAAAAGGATAGTTTTTAACTATAAAGAATATCTTCTTTTTATATAAATACTATTTATAGTTTGTTTTAATTTCTGGATTTAAAAAAGAAATCTCTATAGATATATTATATTTTGTATTAAAACTCTTAAAATTTATAATCTTATTAGGATAAGTTATAGAGAAATTACTTAGTTCCTTATTGGGAGAAAGATCTAAGTTATTATTACTATTATTAAGTTTATTAAAAAGAAGAAAATAAGTAGTATTTTAAGTAGAGTTATGAATTCTATTAGACTTAATGATAATTAGATTTTAAAAAGAATTATTAGAATTAAATTAATTAGACTTAGTAGTAATAGTATTATTAATAATAGATACTTCTTCTTTTTATTAAGAATGAAATTAGTTTTTAAGAATATTTATATCTCTAGACTAAATAGTATTATAAGCTTAAAAGTCCTAAATTAAATAAGTATTATAACTGAAAATAACTATAATATCTTTCTTTACTTTTAGATTAAGCTTCTTAAAATACTTATTCTTAAACCTATAGTAATAAATACTACTACTAAACTTTTATATTATTAATAAAAAGTTTCTTTTTATCTGTTAACTTATATAAAATCTTAAATTTAATAAAAAAATAAAACGTTTTATTATAAATATAAATAGAAGTTAAAATAGCTAACTTTTTAAAATATATAAATAAATTAGAATTATAGAGAAAAGCTTTAATCTTATTAATTATATTTCTTATAATCTTCTTAATTAAACTATTAAACTTATAAGTATAAAATAGTTTTATATTATAAATAATACTATTATTAATATTAAGTTAACTATAGCACCAAAGTAGCTAAAGCCATAGTAGTAGGTAACTAAACAGTCAACCCACTTATTTAAGCCAATTAGAATAAAAAGATTATCATACAGATTTATCCCTACATCACACAACACACATATACACACTATAACCTAAATATAGACATCACAAATAGAAACAACTAGTTATATACTATTTACACAATTAATTAATTACAACATTTACTAATTATAAACTAATACTAATCAATAGTATTTTACTACTACTAATATTATTTACTACTACCTAACTATAGATTAATAAAAAACAATCTAATAAGATAAAATCATAATACCTCTTAAGGAAACCTCTAGAAACCTATATAGTAGAAATAAGTAACTTAAAATTATTATAACTATATACTATACTAAAGTATTAGAATAACTTCTAGAAACCTATATAGTAAAATTATAGAAAAAAAACAGACTCATAACAACCTATTAACTTAATATTATTTATATCTATCATATAACAAACCAATAACTTAAATTAACACCAACTCACTAAAATTAAAATATAATAACAAACACATCAGAAATCAATACAAATAAGAAAAGAAAATCTATAGTAAATAGACTACTATTTCTTACTACTATACCTAAATATCCTATATATATTTAATAAATAGAAAAACAATAAGAAATCAACTTAGCAACTATAATACTACAGTATACCTCATAATAAAAACCTCCTAATAAATAACAATATCCTAAAAACCAGAAACTATCTAACCTTAAGATTTAAACTTTAGTAAACAAACTACCCTATAATAAAAAAAAAGAAAACTTAAAAAACAAAACCTTATTTTATTAAATAAAGAAATCCTAAATACTAATATAGAGAAGCTAGTAATATAAAATAACTAAAAACACCTTAATACTTCCCCTCAAACATTCTACAAATAATTATAACTAATACACAACATATATCCACAACAAATACCCCACAAAAATACCTAAAAAACCAGCAAGTTTACAATATCATAACAAAAAACACTAAAGCTAAAAATATCATAAATCTATTATCTACTATCCCTATATCTAAATATTCCTAAAATATTCACTTATTTATCAATAATATAAAAAATCAATAGATAATTACTTACTAATAATCTAAAAACCCTAGATAGATATCCAAACTAACCAATAGTAAGACCTAAAACGTAAAAGAAAAGACAACTACTATAATAATATAAAAAACAAACTAAAGAATACTACTATTTACCTAATAAATATAATAACCCTCTTATTCTTAAACCTACCTTTAGTAAGACACCAAAAGAAAGTACTACTCTATATATTAGTAAGTATATATAATACTTACTTATAATACTTATTTTTCATCCCTTATTACCTCTATCTACTACTAACAGTATATTTATATAACTAAAAACAAACAATTTAAATCAATAATCCTACTAACTTTAACCCTATTACTAACTAACTAAACCACATTATACCTTCTATACATATCATCAGACATAATAATTAAACTAATTCTACTTTAAGAAATCTTTAAAAACTTAAATCAGAAAATATATATAAAGTTTTACTAAAAGGAAACTTCTACTTAGTAATTATAATTTATCTAATAAATATATATACTTCTAAAACTATAGTTTTTAGAAAGATACCTATAATTAAGATATAGTAAAACTATACTTACTATAAATATTCTCCTAACCTATTACTTTTAACTATATCTTCTTCTTTAAACCTTATTAATAATACTAAAAAGGCATAAAGCTACTATAACACAATAGCCCCTAACAATAAGTATAATAAAATATTCTACTAAATAAAAATAAGAATACTAATCAGTATATACCAGAAAGTTATACCTAAATAATAAGAAAAATAAACCATACTTTCTAATAAAAATATAAGTATTAATAATATGTATATTTACTACTGTATATAAGTATAAAAAGAATAAAACCTCTATTTTAAAAACTTATAAGATACCTACTAGAGAACATTCTAAAACTAAAAAAAATACACTTCAATATAATAAAAAAAGAAATATTATAATTACTTAAAAACTACTTTATTAATAAAAAAATATACTTCCCTATAAATAAAAAAACTATTAAAAAGAAACTAGTAGAAATACTTAATAAAAATATATTAATATAATAAATAGAAGAAAGCATTAAGTATAACTAAAAGAACTATTGATAACTAAGATAAGAGATTAAAAAGAACTTATAATATATCGAATAACTATTAAAATCGGAAAGTTTATACTTATTATAAAATAATAACTTTTAATACTAAATGACTTAAGAGTAGAAATAACTCTAGCTTAAACAACATTATTAACATTAACTATAAAGACCTAATTAATATCAAACCTATAATTAACCTTAAATACTTAAATAACTATACTTATACTATAAACCCTTATTATAAGAAATAATCCTAATTAAAAAAAACAACAGATAGGAATATAAAAACCCCTAAAACTCTATATATACCTTAGGGGTAACTACTAGATATCCCCAAAATACTACATCATCTTTAGTTAACCTTATAAGAAGATTAAAATATTATTTAACAAAATATACTAGTTAAATAATGAAATATAAAAATAAGGATCACAATATTTCTAAAAACAAAATGTAGACTTTTATAACTAAATATATTAATTATAATATTAAATAAAATTCTATAAAAAGAATCTTTAATAATATATTAACTAGATAAATATATATATATTATAAGATATTAATTATATTAATCTAAAATAACTTCTTGATTACTTAGATAGCTATTATAATTAAAAATAAATTCGAAATTCTTATAACTTTTCATAACTACTATAAGAAATAGAAAAACATAAACCTTAAAATATTCATAGAAAATAATAGTTATACTAATATAATTTAAATATTTAGAATAATAATAATTAGGATTAACTTATTTAAATATATCTACCTAAACCCCTAAGATCTATAAGAAAAAGTTAATAAAAAGATATATATAACTATATACTAAACATATAATACAATCAATACTTTCTACAATATTATTAATAAAATAAAGCTAACTATTAACAAACTATATAAATAAATTATAGATATCCTCAGAAGCTAATAGTAATAACTTAAATAAAGAAACAACTATATTACAAATTATAATTAATTGTTAGCTAACTATATATATAATAACTAAAAATATAACTAATATTTTAACTACTAGTAACTATATTAAGCTTTATATCAGTTAGGTAATAATAATACCTTAAGATAATATTATAAGAAACCTTAAAGTAGAGATATATATAGTAAATACTAAGTATACTTAAAACTAGTAATAGAATACTAGTTAATAAAATATACTAATAAGGAATATAGAATAATAATATTATATTT
>QAPG01001166.1:0-10703 GCA_004366825.1 Colletotrichum spinosum
AGTACTATATATATATATATAAATATTAATTATATTATATTAAAACAGCTTAAGATTAAAATAGTTAGTAATTACTATAAAAGTTTAAAACGATATACCTATTAGAATAACTATATAAGTCTTGTAATTATCTTATAATTATTAATTTCTATAGATAATTAGTTAAGTTTTCATTTTAGGAGGTATTTATACTTATTAAGTTTATAGGTATAAACTTATTAATATTTTAAAATCGTCGAGTTTCTTATAAAAGTTTCATTAATTTTACTCTAAGAGTACGATTTAATATAACTCTTAAGATGAATGTATTTGTTTACTATTATAGCTTTAATATATAGATAAGTAAGTATTATTAAATAAGATATAAATAATAACAATAGTTTATACTATAGGATTCTTAGAGTAAAAACTTCTATTCTTTTATACTTTAAATACTTTTTAATATCTAATTTACCTTATAGTTAAGACTTATTATTAGAAGTTATAATATTAATATTTTAGAATTTTCAGAAGGATTAAACCTCTAGGACCCCTTCTAGTTAACTATTTATATAATTCTATAGCTATAAGTAGGAATATTTTAAAACGTCTTGAAATAATTAAAAGATACTAATTAAAAAAATAGTTTTAAATAAAGATCTCCTAGTTATTTTAGTATAGTATTTTATCTATCCTTTATACTTAACCCTTCTTAAAGGTATTAAGTTTTTTACTTCCTTATAGTCTTATTTATATAAATAAAAGTATAGAAGAATATAATAAAACAGTCTAGAGGGGTTATTAATACGAATTTTATAGTTTTAAATAGTACCTAACAAGGCTTAGGAGTAACTACTATATAGATATAAGACTTTAAATTACTATAGCTACCTCTTATTATATTAATTATTTTATTAAGTTGTTTACTTAAGTTTAAATAAGTAATTAAGTTAACTTTAAATAGTTCTACTATAATTAAATACTTTGATAACTAGTAAGAGACTTTATTAGAATCAAACTATTTAAAGCCATCTTATAGAAAAGTTAAATCCCTATTAAAAAAGAAGGTTTCATTAAAAGAAATATTATAAATCATTATAACTTTATTTCGAAGTAGGCTTTATACTTAATATTAATTAGTTAAAATATAACTAATTAGAAAACTAATAAAAATATACTTCTTAAGGCATATCAACTAATTATTCTTAAGGTTTATATCTATAGTAAGAATAACGTATTTATAACTATAGGTATAGAAATAAGCTAAGTCTAGTTTTATAGTATTATTTCTTTAAGTAGTTTTATAGAGTCTTTAGTATAGTATTTATTAGCTCAAAAGATATATTAGTATTTAATTATAGAAAGATATTACTACCTACAGGACTTTAAATTAGAATTAATAGAATAATTTATTCTTATATCTTAAAGCTTTTATATATATCTTAATAATTATTCTAATATACTTAATACTTCTATTTTAGCCCTAGGAATATAGAATAGAAGGTTTGAAATATATGCTTCGAGAGGTTAGGTTATACTTTAGACTCTTATATTTTAAGACCTTATTATTATATAAATTTAAACATTTTAATATTAATATTATACTAATACTGAAGAAAAATAATAAAACTCTTAAATACTTTTATAATAATAATTCTAATATGATTAATAAAGTAAAAGTCCTAAGAGTAATTAGTAGTTCTACTTATAAATATTGAAACTAAAGTATAATTACTATGGCCTTAGTAATAAGGGTAGAAGTTAAAAATAATATACTCCTTAGGAGTAGTATATAAAGTATTCTCACGTTTTATATATTAGATCTTACGTTTTACTTTACTAATACTATATACTTTATATACCCCTTAAGTTAGCTAGTAATAATTATATCTTAAGTAGTTATTAGTAATATATATATTTTATATAGCTAGGTTGAAGTCATTAAGAAAGTCTTTATTAGGATATTTTAACCACTAATGTTAGGACTATTTTTTACTTCTTAAAAGGTTTTAAATAGTATTTATAATATATTACTAATAGACGCGACGTTTAGGAGAAAGCTTATACTATACTAATTATATAGTTAAAATAGTTAATTTCTCGCGAAATATATTGTATTTAAAGACTTACTAGCTATATTAAATATTAATAGCTATAATTTTTGAATAACTATTCTTTTATAGTTAAAATAAGTAGTTTAGCTTAATATCTTAGTAGTAGTTTTACTTTTATGATTATTAAAAAGAAATAAGGTTTATAGTTAGAGTAATATAGAGAGTAATATTATATAAATATAATTTAATTGTTTTATATTTACTAGTTATTATAAAAACTTCAATATTTCTATAGTTTTTAATAAGTATAGGTTTTATATTATATTAAATGTAATTTCTTATAGGAACTCCTTAAAAGACTATAAAATACTTTATATCTCGAAAAATATAAATTAAAGCGTTTGAATTAAAGATCAAAGAGTTTTAGAGAAAGTATTACTAAAGTCTTTCTTTATAGTATACTTACTATATACTATTATAGCTACTTTAATTAGAAAGCTAGTTATATAGTTACTATTATCTAAAGTTTTGAACTTTTATTAAGAGGTCTAGATCTAAAGTAAGTAGTTACTTAATCCTTTTTCAATTAATGTATTTAATATTTAGTTTTTATAAGTTAACTAGAAGTATATATAGTAATAGTATATTAAAAGGTAGTTTAATTTATATTTTAGAAAGTATAGGGGCTTATCTAAGTTTTAAAAGTATTTCTTATCACTTTAAGTATTTAACATAAGAGTTAGAATTTCTATTAAAATATTAGAAATATTATAACTAATCTTACTATATAAAAAAGCTTTAGAGAGATATTATATTACTTCTATAATAGTTAAAATAATTTCATCTAGAAATATAAAGTCTAAATAGCTATAAACTATAAGTATATAGTTTTATGAATAAGACTTAATTACTAAAAAGATTAATAATAATATAATATTGTAAGTTTAAAAGATTCTAATAGTAAACAAAATATAGCTTACTACTTGAGCTCTATATATAATATATTACTATTTTTAAAAGTCTTTAGTCTATTTAAAATCACATACCTCTCGGGACCCTTTAAAGGAAGCTACACCTAGTAGTCAGCTCTTACCTTATAAACCCTATAGATAATACTAAGGCTAAGGAACTATTTAAATAGAGTAAACATCAAGTAGTAATAATACAATTAGTTAATATAATTACTAATAAATATAGAAGGTATATCAAAAGGAAAGTATAAGCTTATATTTATTATAATTACTTTTTTAAAAGATTATAATAAGTTATTATATAATACTAATACTAGCTAGCTGGTAATACCTATTACTAGCTATTAATAATTACTAGCTATAAAAATAACTAATAGTAAATACTAATAGCTAGTAGTAATTACTATATTTAGTTTATACAACTAGAAGGTTTATAACTACTAGTTGTACTTACCTGCTGCAGGATTCAAACTTACTTCTCTTACTATAAAACGGTAAAAGCCAGCTAGACATTAAACCACTACGTCAAGCGGGATATAATATTAATATTAGAATATTTTATCTATATATTTAAAGATCTAACTTATCATATAAAATCAGTTTAAATACCTGTTTTAATATTTTTGAACTTTTAAAATATAGAGAGTATAGAAAGCTATGTAAAATATTAAGCTTTTCTTAGTAAGATTTATAATATCTTTTATATAAACTTATAGGGTAGTATCTACTAAGAGTTATGAATTTTCTTTATAATCTACTCCTATAGAAATAGAATCTATAAGAATATTTTATTAAAGTATTTTAAAGGTTTATTAATACTTTTTAGTTTTTAGAAAGTTACTTAAGAGTAGCTCTTGAGGAAGCTTTAAAAAGAAATTTTAACAAGTAATTACTTTAAAATTAAAGTAATCCTATAAGTTAAAAGTTTTAACTTCTACTTAAAAAATATTATATTAAGTAAACTACTAATTAGCTTTTTTAAAGATTAAAAGAAGAGTACTTTTAGTAGATATCTTAATATTTAAAATATATTAAATTATTATAATACGTATTTTTAGCCTAGTAGCTTTTTAGTATCTTAAGACTCTTAATTATTATATATAATTAAGGTGTAAAATTTAGTATATATTATATATAATTAAATATAGCTAAGTATACTATATTAAATTCTATATCAAGTAGTTTAAGTAGGGCGAAACTTATAGAGATATTACTAGCGCCTTAAGTTTATCTAGTATAAACTCTACTTCTTAAATATATTATTTTTAATAGATTTATCCCTATAGCGTGTAGTATATATATATTCGTTGTAACTTAGATATAAACATTATATATAGAAACAACTAGTTATATACTATTTATATAATTAATTAATTATAATATTTACTAATTATAAAGTAATACTAATTAGTAGTATTCTACTACTATTAATATTATTTACTACTATTTAATTATAAATTAATAAAGAATAATATAAAGAAATAAGATTTTAATACTTCTTAAAGAAATCTCTAGAAACCTATATAGTGAAAATAGATAAACTTAAAACTATTATAATCATATATTACCTTAAGATATTAATATAACTTCTAGAAACCTATATAGTAAAAACGAAAAAAGAAAGTAAACTCATAATAACCTATTACCTCAATATTATATATATTTATTATATAATAAACTAATAATTAGAATCCCTACTAATTTATTAAAATAGAAGTATAATAATAAATAAAACAAAATTAATATAAATAAGAAAAAGAAATCTATAATATATTACTATCCGTTACTACTATCCCCTAATATCTTATATATATTCAATAAATAGAAAGACAATAAAAACTCAACTTAATAACTATAACAATATAATAAACCTTTCCCTAATAAAAATAACCTAAAGAAAAAAAATACCTAACCTTTAATTTAACTTTTAGAATTCAAACCATAACTGATAAAAGAATATTATAAAATAAAATCTTATTTTATTAAGTAAAAAGATCCCAAAAAGCAATATAGAGAAACTAGTAATAAAAAATAACTATAAATACCTCTAATACTTCTTCTTAAGTATTCTATAAATAATTATAATAAATACCCTATAAGGATATCTAGAAAACTAGTAAGTTTACAGTATTATAATAAGTAACACTAAAGTTATAAGAATTATAAAACTATTATCTACTATTTTAATTCTTAAGTATTCTTTAAATATTCTCCTATATACTAATAATATAGAAGATCAACCAATATTACTTACAAATAACACGAGAAGTATTAAATAGATATCTAAGTATACAACTACTTAGCTAAATATACTTACTATATATTTAATAGATCTAAAAAGAAATATCTAATAGTTAATAATAAGACTTAAAGTAAAAAAAAGAAAGATAACTATAAAAGATAGTATAAGAAAAGAAGATGTAGGTTAATAAGAAGAAATAGATATTACTACCTACTTAATAAATATAATAATTCTTATTCTTAAATCTACTTTTTATAGTATACTAAAAAAATACTATTTTATATATTAGTAGATATATATAATAATAACTTGTAATACTTATTTTATATCTCCTATTATTTCTATTTATTACTAGTAGTATATTCATATAACTATTATATACAGCTATAGCTAAAAAGATTAATTTAATAACTATACTTAGTATTAGTATAAATAATATTATTAGGCAAAATTAATAGTTAAATCTATATATAGAGTAAAGAGTCTAGATACTATTCTAGGTCTAGAGTAAAAGTAACTAAATACTTCTTATAAATGATATATATTATAAAGCTTTTTAAATATCTTATAAAGTATATATAATACATTAAATACTTTAAACTCCCTCCAAAACCTAAAGAAGTCTTATTATAATATAAATAAACCTTTTGTATAGAGATTGAGTACTACTAATAAAATATTATTTCTATTAATTATATAATAATTATAATAAGACTAAATATTATTTATATAATAAGCTATTTATTATATTCAAATTAAGACTGCTTAGATATTTATTATATAGAAACTAAATAAATAATATGATATTTTAATAAGCTGGAAAACCTCAATTTGAAGCTTAATTATAAGACTAGTAATCTATTTAATAACTTTATAATTATGATAAGTATTAGCTTTATGAGTACTAATAGTAATAATTAAGAAAACTTTCAAACATATATTATATTCTCTTGAGAAGCCTAATAGTATAGCAAGCTAATAGATGAAATACTATTATTATTTTAATAAGAAAATAAAACTTTTAGTACTATCTCAAGTTATATAAAACGCTATTTTGACTAATTATCCTATTATTATATTTTAAGTAGAACTTATAAGAAATATCTTTAATGGAAATAGAATATATAAATTTATCTTACTATTTAAATCTAATACAAAAATAAATAAATAATATATCTTATAACTATTGAAATAATTTAACTATGTATAAAATTATAATATATAGATATTTATGATTATTAATTATAATAAGAAGTCTAATAGAGGTATTTTAAAATTAAATATATATTTAGAAGAAATATTATAACTAATGATTTTATAAAGTTTCTCTAGAACTATTAGTTGAACGCTTCTATTATTAAAATTAATATAATAGATTAACTAAAGTATTTAAATTTATAACAAGAAGAAGAACTTCAAAAAGAGTTTTTAAGATTTCAAGATTTCAATAGAATTCTTAACTATTAATTAACATCTATGGATCTTAAGTTTCAATAATAATATAATAGAATAAAGAATATATAAATATTAAACATACTTTTTAACTAATAAGAATTATTTATATAATTTATGAATAGTATTATTCTTCTTATTATAAGAGTAGAGATTTAATTAGAATAATACAATAATAGGAGAAGCTTCTTCTAAAATATAAATAGAAAGTTTAATTAATATTATCCAAAAAGAACCAACTTATAAATAGAACCTTTAGAACTAAAGGAATATATTAAGAATAATATATTTAAGAAGTAGAATCTATATTAAATAAACCTTAAGTATTAATACTATCTTCATAGATTTTGCCTTATTTAAACTATTGAAGATAAAACTTCATATAGTATATATTGCTATATTTAGTTGTATATAATATATATTAGACTTTGCTTTCTAATTTGATATGATACTAGTACTACTTCTATAGGTTTTACTCTCCTTAATCTACTTAGAATAAAGCTTTATATAATATATTTAGTTATATTTAATTATAGATAATATATATCAGATTTTACCTTTATTCATATGTAATAATCAAGAGTTTTATAATATTAAGATACTATTAGATTAAGAATATATATTATAATAATTTAATATATTTCAAATATTAAAATATCTATTTCAAATATCCTTCTTTTAATTCTTAAGTGAACTAATTAGTAACTTATTTAATATAATACTTTCTGAATAATATCTAAGTTCTATAATTTGTAATGTTACTTTAATCTTAAGATAGGTATTTATTAAAACTTCCTTTCAATACTTCTTTAAAACTTCCTTTTGAATAACTTTCTAAACTTTGATTATTTTAATAAATCTTTAAGCTTTTTAAATTAAATATTCTTAAAAAGTCTATTTTTATAAAATAGATAATAAAAAAGATTAATAACTCTTAATAGACATTATTGGAAGGACTTATATAAGAAATATTATACGTCTTATAGAAAGAAATCTAAAAGTTTATATAGTTTCTTATAGTCTCTACATCTTTGGGATTTAAAAATATTAATATCAATATTTAAATTAATTCTATTTAATAATTTAAATCCTTACATATATCAGTAAGATACTTTAATATAGATATTACTATCTACAAGTAAATATAATACTATATACTACTAATTTCTATGATTACTTTAATATTATAAATAATTTATATTTCTAAAATACTATTTTAATATATTATAAAATCCTTTAATTTCTTAGATTTAGACATCTTATTATAATAATAACTATCGGGTTAAATATAGTACTAAAGTACCTAAAACTGTAGTAGTAGGTAACTAAATAGTCGACCTACTTATTTAGGCTAATTAGAGTAGAAGGATTATTATATAGATTTTATCCTTATACTACGTTGTATATACGTATATATTATAACCTAGATATAATTATCACGAATAGAGATAACTAGTTACATATTATTTATATAATTAATTAATTATAATATTTATTAGTTATAAACTAATATTAATTAGTAGTGTTTTACTACTACTAATATTATTTATTACTATTTAACTATAGATTAATAAGGAATAATCTGATAAGATGAGATTATAATATTTCTTAAGGAAACTTCTAGAAGTCTATATAGTAGAAATAGGTAACTTGAACTTATTATAACTATATATTATATTAAAATATTAGAATAACTTCTAGAAACCTATATAGTAAAATTATAGAAGAAAGGTGAATTCGTGACGACCTATTAATTTAATATTATTTATATCTATTATATAATAAACTAATAATTTAGATTAATACTAACTTATTAAAATAAGAACGTAGTAATAAATATATTAGAGATTAATATAAATAAGAGAGGAGGATTTATAGTAAACAAACTGCTATTTCTTACTATTATATTTAGATATCTTATATATATTTAATAAGTAGAGAGATAATAAGAAATTAACTTAGTAATTATAATATTATAGTATACTTCATAATAAAAACCTTTTAATAAATAATAATATCCTAAAGACTAGAAACTATCTAATTTTAAGATTTAAGTTTTAGTAAATAAGTTATCTTATAGTAAAAAGAAAAAAGGGAACTTAAAAAAAACTTTATTTTATTAAATAAAGAGATTTTAAATATTAATATAGGGAAACTAGTAATATAAAATAACTAAAAATACCTTAATACTTCCCTTTAGATATTCTATAAGTAATTACTATTAGTATATAATATATATCTATAGTAAGTACTTTATAAAGATATCTAAAGAACTAGTAAGTTTATAATATTATAATAAAAGATGTTAAGGCTAAAGCTATTATAAATCTATTATCTACTACCCCTATACCTAAGTGTTCCTAAAGTATTTACTTATTTATTAATAATATAAACAGTTAACTAATAATTACTTACTAATAATATAAAGACTTTAGATAGATATCTAAACTAACTAATAGTAGGATCTAAAATATAAAGAGGAGGATAATTATTATAATAATATAAAATATAAATTAAGAGATATTACTACTTACTTAATAAGTATAATAACTTTTTTATTTCTAAACCTATTTTTAATAGGATATTAAGGGAAAGTATTATTCTATATATTAATAGGTATATATAATACTTACTTATAGTATTTATTTTTTATCCCCTATTACTTCTATCTACTACTAGTAGTATATTTATATAGCTAAAAATAAATAGTTAAAACTAATAATCCTACTAACTTTAATCTTATTACTAACTAGTTAAATTATATTATACTTCTTATATATATTACTAGATATAATAATTAGACTAGTTTTATTTTAAAAGATCTTTAAGAAGACTAGATTAGAAGATATATATAGGGTTTTATTAAAGGGAGATTTTTATTTAATAGTTATAATTTATCTAATAAGTATATATACTTCTAAAGCTATAGTTTTTAAAGAAACACCTATAGTTAAAATATAATAAAATTATATTAACTATAGATACTTTCCTAGTTTATTACTTTTACCTATATCTTTTTCTTTAGATCCTATTAATAATACTAAAGAGATATAGAATTACTATAATATAATAGCTTCTAATAATAAGTATAATAGAGTATTCTAATAAATAGGGATAAGGATATTAGTTAGTATATATTAAAAAGTTATATCTAAATAGTAAGGAGAATAAACTATACTTTCTAATAAAGATATAAGTATTAATAATATATATATTTACTACTATATATAAATATAAAAAAAGTAAGACTTCTATTTTAAAGATTTATAAGATACTTACTAGGGAGCTTTTTAAGACTAAGAAGAAGTATACTTTAGTATAATAGAAAGAGGAGTATTATAATTACTTAAAAACTACCTTATTAGTAGAAAGATATATTTTTTTATAAGTAAGGAGATTATTAGGGGGAAGCTAGTAGAAATACTTAATAAAAATATATTAATATAATAGATAGAAGAAAGTATTAAGTATAACTAAAAAAGCTATTAATAATAGTAGAAATACTTAATAAAAATATATTAATATAATAGATAGAAGAAAGTATTAAGTATAACTAAAAAAGCTATTAATAATTAAGATAGGAGATTGAGAAGAATTTATAATATATTAAATAACTACTAAAAGTTAGAAAGTTTATATTTATTATAAAATAATAATTTTTAATACTAAATAGCTTAAGAGTAGAGATAATTCTAATTTAAATAACACTATTAATATTAATTATAAAAAGCTAATTAATATTAAGCCTATAGTTAACTTTAAATACTTAAATAATTATACTTATATTATAAACTCCTATTATAAGAAATAATTCTAATTAAGAAGGATAATAGATAGGAATATAGAGACTTTTAAGATTCTATATATACCTTAGGGGTAGCTACTAGATATTTTTAAAATATTATATTATTTTTAATTAATTTTATAAGAAGATTAAAATATTATTTAGTAAGGTATACTAGTTAAGTAATAAGTATATAGGTGAGGATTATAATATTTTTAAAA
>QAPG01001167.1:0-10928 GCA_004366825.1 Colletotrichum spinosum
ATAATAATAATAATAATAATAATAATAATAATAATAATAATAATAATAATAATAATAATAATAATAATAATAATAATAATAATATAAACTACCCCTAGTTATTATTACTATACTTAACTCTTATAACTTTAATATAAATATTAATCTTATTAAAGCTATTAATAACTATAAAGACTATAGCTATTTTTATAAAAACCTAAATAAACTAGTATTTTATAAAAGCAACTTTACTACCTTCCCTAGTTTTTTTAAAATAGCTACAGCTAAATTTAACCTTAAAATATTACTAGTAGATAAAGCTATTAGTATAACTAAGAAGTATAAAATTAAAAGAATAAAAAAGAGTCTAACGCCTAAAAGGAAGATATTGAGTAATAATTCTAAATACTATAAATATATATTAGAAGTAGTAAAATAGGCGCCAGCGGCTTAGGCTAGAACAACTAAAACAAACAGATAAAACAACCTCCCTAAACCTAATCTAGTAGTAATAGAAAACAGGGGAGAAAATCTAGGAAAATATATTAAATAGAAAGCGCTATATTTATAGATCTATAGTATAAAAAGCATTTTAATTATAAAAGTAATATTCTAAAATCTAAAAGGTAGAATAATATATGAATTATATCTTTCTTACTACTATTTATAAGATAAATATAATAGATATAAGTCTACGGCTTATATATATATACTACTTATATAATAAAAGAAGTTTTAAGCTTAAGCTTATTACAATAACTTATTAAGTATTATAATAGGGCTAGGCCTATAAACAGCTATAGGTATATATTATAAGTAGGCTTATAGTAATCCTAAGTATAAATAGGGTAGTTCGTAACATATAAGTAAAAAAGATCAACTTCTCTTCTCCTAACATTTCAAGACTTATTATTCAGATAATATTAATTCGTAGATTATAGATTTATGAATAAGTTGTTCTTTTCTTCAAATACTTTTCAAAGATTTTCTATTTATTTTTACCTTTTTGATAAAATTATATATATATAATATACATAAAGCTTTTTCTAGTATTATAACTAGGAGTAATTAGTTAGTTTTAATTGGTTAGGCCTTTTTAACAATAGACTATTTTAATAATATTTAAAAGTAGATTATTTTATTCTTAGTTCTTACAAACTAAAATAAAGAAATACTTCTATACTACTTTAATAAATAATTTAATATAATATATAATAAAAATATAATATATTATCCAACTTTTAAATAAAATAGATAAATAAATTTAAACAATAATATATTTTACTAAACAAACAATTTATAAACCTATATAAATTATAAGAAGGTAAAGTAATAACTATACCTATATTTTCTAATAAGTAGATAGTCTAAAAGCCTAGAAAACTAACTTAAACTAATATTTATATAACTTTATCTAATAAACTAATATAACTTAATATTATAAGATTAGTTTTAGTAGGTTATTTATAGACTAAACATATAGTTAGATAAAATATTCCCCTTTTAAAATTCCCTTAAAATAAGAATAATAAGATAATTATTCTAGTAAAATAAAAATAAAATAATAAAAATAAATAAATAGATTAAGAAAACAGGCCTATTAAGCTAGTAAATATAATAGGATTAACCTATTTATCTAGAAGATAAAAATAAATAAATAGATATTTAAAATACCTTCTTAAGTAAAATATAGCTTTTAAAGAAGATAATATATAAAATAGTTATATATAATACTTTAGATACCTCTTTAAGGAAAGTATAGTTTTTAGGGAAAACAATATATAAAATAGTTATATATATATAACTAGAGATACCTCTAGTTTTAGAAAAAGTAAATAATATTAGAATATCTATAAATTAACTAATCTAATAATATTTTAGAAACTTTGTAGAAGATTAATATATAGACTTAAAATAAATATAATAAGATAAAAATAAAANATATTTTAGAAACTTTGTAGAAGATTAATATATAGACTTAAAATAAATATAATAAGATAAAAATAAAAAAGATAGGTAACTCACTTCTTTACCTATTACTCTTATTATTAATAAGTAATTAGAAAAAATATTTTTATTATTTTATTATTAAAATAATAATAACTTTACTTAGATAATAAAATAATATAAAATAAAAACAATACTTAAGCTAAATTTAGTATAGAAGTTTCTTTCTTAGTTCTAACTACTCCTTTATTTATAAATTTTATATTTAAAAACATTTAGCTATAAGCTTTAGATACTTCTGAGGATTTAAATAATACTTATTTAAAATATACGCCTAAGAATAATCCTACTACTAATACTTTAAAACTACAAACTAAAGTTCTATTAAAATATATCAATATATCTATAAATAGTATTATATTTTTATTAATAAATTATATTCTAATAACAACTAATTATTTAATACTAATAAAAATACTTTAAATCTAACTTATTATAACAATTATATCTCTTTAATTTAAAAAAGCTCTTAAACTTATAAATAATAATATTTCTAATTTCCTAAATAAATATAAATCCCTTACTAATTTATCTTATAAATTAAAACTTAATATAATTAGAAAAATATATATATATATTACATTTTATAACTTAAAAAAACTATATTATCTATTATATCTATCAAAATAACCTAAACTAAAACTAAAGAGATCTTTTTAAATATATATAGATTTATAAACCTAACTATTAATTAAAATTTACATAAGGAATTTAAAATTCTTATTAAATAGAACTATTTAAAAAAAATAATTTTATAAAGATTACTTTTCTCCTAATTATGATTAATAACCTCTAGACCTATACTATTACTAAAAGAAACCTTAATCTTTCTAATTAAGAATTAATATATATTGCTATATATAAAATACGTCTTAAAATACTAAGAGAAATAACTTATAATTTCTCTTATAAGTTTTACAAATTTATTAATACTAACTAGAGAACTTTTAAAGCTATTCTTATATAATAGGATAAAAATTAGATTTTAATAAAATAGCTTATAGGATAACTAAAAACTATAACTCCTAAAATATTTTTTCTTAAAAAGATAAAAATAGTTTTAATAAAATTAAAAATAGTTTAAATAGTAAAAGAAGTAAAGTTATTTAAAGAAAAGATTACTATAAGAACTAAAGAACTAATAGATATTTTTAAAAACTTATAAATTAATAGTATTAGTCTTTCTATAGAAAATTAGATATTTATAATTTATAGTATTATTAGAAAATAGAATAAAATAGTAGTTTATATTAAAACCTATACTATATTAATTAAGTTTAACTTAATTTATTATTTTTATATAACTAATTTACAAACCTAATAAAAAAATAACTATATGAAATTTTTATATAGAATAAATAGAATTTATAATAGCTAAACTCTTCTATTTATATAAACTTATCTTTAGTACTAGTATATAGATAATTATAATTATTAATAGTATAGATAAATAAGATACTATATAATATCTTATAATTAGTTAATTACTTATTAAACTTATAGTATTTACTTTTATACTAAAAGCACATATTATATTAACTACTAAAGAAATAATAAAATAATAATAGAAAAAAGTATTTTTAATAAGAAATATAAGAAGAAATAGGAAACTATTAAGACTATCTTTATATATATTACCTAAAAACCTCAGATTTTCCTAAAAGAAGCTAAAGAAACTAAAAACTTCAAACTATAATTCTTTCTTAATTTTTAGTAAATTCTCTAGGACTAGAAGAAGCATTAAGTAAGTATAAATAAAAAGGATAAGAAGTTTACTAAATAATAATAGTATTAGAAATAAGTAGAAGAAGTTTATATAATATTTAATATTATAGTTTTAGACCTTATTCATATTATTACTCTAGAAGATGATATAAAAATAACTATAAAAGAAGCTACTATAATACATAACTTAAAATATAATATTATAAAATTTACACCTTATAACTTTTATAAGTTTTAGAAGGAGTTATTTATAGACCTATATAATAAAAACTACTAATTAGTTTAATTAGAGCTAAAAATTATTAAGTTAAACTAAGATAATAATAAGTTTATATTACTAATTAATTTAACTCCTTAAGAAATAATTATTATTAAATAGATATCTAGTTAATTAGTATTTATTATAATACTAATAGATATTAAGATTTAAATAATAATTTACTATACTTATTTTAAAAAAGTTAGAAAATAGGTTTTAATTCCGAAGGACTTCTTTTAGAAAACCTAGCTTATATATCTTTAAATTAATTATAAATATATTTAGATAGTAGTTAAAAACTACTAGAATAACTAGGTAATAAGAGAAGTATTTATTATAATAGAAGAAGAATTTGTAGATATATTTAATAAAATAGGGGAAAAAGAAATAGAAATTTAAATTTAAATAGATAAATAGAACTAATAATATACTACTAAATAATTAATAATATAGTTTAATAATAAATAGAAGATAGATATAATAATACTACCTAATTTGTAAATATAAGTAAAACTAGTTATATCAGTTAATAATATAGATATTAAAGTTATAAGTATTATAATAAAGTCTATTAATACTAAGGAGAATTCTATTACTAATCTTACTATAGTTTATAATTTTATTATAACTTACTTCTAGATTAATATTTAATTTATAAACCTAAAGAACTTAAAAATCTAAAGAATTATTAATACTAACCTAGTAATTAATATTATTACTAAAGACTATATTTAAAAAATAGGTCTATTTAGTAGAATAATACTTATATACTTAAAGTTATAAAGTATTATAAATATTAGGTAAACTATAAACTTCTATAAAGTAATAATAGAAGATATCTATATTAAGGGATATTATATCCCTAATATCGGATTCTTTATTATATCTAAAAAAATAGTTATAAAAGACTTAGTCCTAAAGGTATTATCAATTATTAAGATTTAAATAATATTTTAATATATACCTAATTAGATTATTAGTTAGATCTAATTTAAGAATATTTACTTAGATATCTCTTTATTCTTTTATATATATAATTTAACTATAAAGCTCTAGGATATTATACTAGACTTAAGAAATTTTAATTATATTTAATATATATGCTTTCTTCTTCTTTCTATAGGAGAAAGAAAATAGGAGCTACTATTCAAAACCGCGAAATAATAGTAGGTAAATAAGATATAGAAAAAGAAAGCTAGTACGAAAAGATTACTAATATAGTATATATAAGTTTTCAAAAAGTTCTAATAATACTAAAGTTTAATATATTAAAAGATATAGAAGAATTAATAGATAATAATAAAGAAGTAATTATAATAGTAGATAAAACTAATAAAAGGTTTAAAATAATTTTAGAAGTTTTAATTTAGAAAACTATTAAACTAAAGATTAAAGAGATTTATAGTATTATTATATCTTTAGGAAAGTATAACTTAGAGTATTTATCTTATAAAAAATAATACCCTTATAGTTTTTATAAATTCCTATAATATAAATAATAAGCTTATATTAGAAACTTCAAGAGATAGAAGAAATCTTATTATAAAAAATAAGATATTTTAGAAATAGTAAATACCATCTTTAAAAATAATAATAATAAAAAAAAGAAAATAGTAATAAATATCTAAAATAAACTAATAGAAAATATTAATACTATATATAAAATAAGAAATAAGAAAGTTCAACTAGTAGATAATATACTATTAGATAGATTAATACTAAAAAGAAATTTAAAATAAAAACTAAAAGTATAAGAAGAAGTAAAGAAGAATATTACTAACAACTTCTTAGCTTAATTTATAGATATAATTATATTAAAATTCTCAAACCTAATTCTAGGGGAATATTTAATATTAGAGTAATTAAACCCTATTTTAGATAAATTAGGTTATTTATATATTTTAAACAAAAACTACTAGTAGAAGTACTAAAAATAAGAAAAAAAGTATTAGTATAAAACTTTGATTACTATAGAAAGATTTTGAGCTTTATTATACTTTTTTAAATAATTAAAATTATTTTCTATAAGGTGTAATAAATTAGGTTAATTTCTATCCTAAAAAGTTTAATAGATAATATTTTTAAGATTCTAAGAATATATATTTAGAACGGTATATTAAAATATAACTATATAGCTTATAGAAACTCTTTCTTTTAAGTATAGAAGAAAGATAGTAAAATATAACTTATCAACTTAATAATAAAGATTAATAGAGTTACTATTCGAGATACAGAACTCCTTCTAGAAGCAGACGAGTTTTCAGAAGATTTCAGCATATATAAGCTATTATTACTATTAGATATCTTTTTAAAGTATAACTAGATTCTCTTAAACCTTAAAAATAAGAATTTAATAATATTTGTAACTCTACTTAGATTTTTATAATATTATATTCTTCTTATAAATAGTACTAACTTAATTATATAGTTTATATAGATTATAATAAAGATCCTTTATAACTTAATTCCATACTACTATAAAACCTTCCTAGATAGTATAGTAATTAAAAAAATAATAATAACTTATAATAAAAAAACGACTTATACTACCTAAATATTTATAAATATATTCTAGAATATATTTAGAATATTAATAAGGTTTTAGTAAATATTAAGCTTCTTAGCTATATGATTATAGTTATTAAGTCTTAATAGGTATAACAAACTATTTCAATAGTTAGGTATATCTATAGAACCTATAGGAGACATCTAGGAGAATTTAAGATTATAAAAGTTAAAGAATAGAAGTATTATAATAATATATCTAAAATTAAGTTATTTCTTAGGATTATAGTATTTTATTAAAAGTAAATATAAAGCTATTCTACTATATTAAAACTACTTAACAACTTATTAAAAAAAACTTTCTTTTTTAATAAGAATAAAAGCAAATTACTACTATAAAATAACTAAAAGATAATCTTTATAGCTTACTAGTACTTATTTTAATTAACTATAGCCCTATAAGTAGTTAGATCTACTTAGTAGTAGACGCTAGTAATACTAGCTAGGGAGTTATATTTAGATAATTTATTAAATAGAAGTAAGTTACTACTTAATTTAAAAGTAGTTTATTTATAAGTTTAAAACCTAATTATAATACTAATAAGAAAGAATTTTAAAAAATATTAAAAATATTAAAGTATTCATAAAACTACTTTTATAAGTAATACTTCTTATTAGAAACTAATATAAAAGCTCTTATTATATAACTTAATAATACTACTTCTAACTTATTAGGAGTACTAGTAATTCATTAGATATCTTAGATTAAAATATTTAACTTTAAGATTAAATATATTAATAATATAGTTAACTTAACTACTAATAGATTTTTATAGAAACTATCTAGACTATCTAATTAAGATAACAAACAAAAAGAAGGTAATATAAATAATTAGATTAATATATAAATCTTCTTTATAGATATAACTATCCGGAATTTCTTTAAAAAAGCATATTCTATAAGAAATAATTAATAAATAGAAGAAGTATTCAAAATAGAAATTTTAGTAGATAGAATAAACTAGATTAATAAAGTTTTAATACTCCTATCTATATTATTAGACTATTTATAGACCTAGTTAAGAGAGATAAAGTAAATTACTTATTATTTAGTAATACTAAAAAAGTTTTTAGGAGTTAGCTTTAGTTATTTCAGAGCTTTTAGATAGAAAGCCTTAACCTTTTAACTATAGGATAAGCTATTATTCACCTATCTAATACTATTTTATATAATTCTAAAATATATTATTAATAAAGAGGATACTAAAGAGAAGCTAATATTAATAATATATAATAAAAATAAATATTAAAAAAGAAAAATAATTTATAAAGAACTAGCTAATCAATACTATTAGCTTAATATATATAAAGAGATAAAAGAAATAATTAAATATTATCTAGATTATGAGAAGAAGAAAATATATAAGATAGGAAACTTCTCCAGATTTACTACTCCTTAAAAACTACTTTTTAACTATATCTATTTAGATATCTAGAAAGTAGGAAGGTAGTATCTTATTAAAACTAGGGATATATTTACAAACTAACTAGAAACTTAATAGTTTCTAAAATTAATATTAAAGGTAATTATAAGATTCTTATAAAAAGAAATTATTATATATTATAGTTTCTATAGTATCCTTATTATAAATAGAAAGTTTAAGAATAAGAAGCTTATTATTAAATTTAATAAGTAATATAAGCTAAAACATAAGGTTACTTCAGTTTATAACCTATAAGTTAATAGAGTTATTAAAATTAGATACTAACCTATTACTTACGTATTATTAGTATAGTTATAAAATAATAGTAGTAAGAACTTTAAACTTCTTCTATTTATAATTTTATTTATAAACGAAATAATAGTATAAGTATTAATAAGATTTATATCTTTCTACTTAAAATATAAATTTAAAGTAATTATACTAATAGAAATACTTATACTAATATAAAGAATATTAAACTAAATATTAATAAGAATACCTAAAGAAGAAATAAATATAAAGACTTATACTTTTACATAATTAGATAAAGATAAAGAAGTAGTAGTAATAATAATTATAAACTAATACTAAAAAATAATAGAAGGTTTTAATAGAAAAAAAGAGAATATTTTATAAGATAAGTAATTAAAACCTAATAATTTAGTTCTAATTTATAACGTTAAGAAAGTAATTAATAAGTCTTCTAATAAGAAGCTTAAATATTAATAGATAGATCTTTTTTAAATTTATTTATAAGTACTAGACTTTTTATTATATTAATTAGAAACCCTATATAAAGAAGAAATTACTAAAACGATATTTAGAAAAAACAGGTTATAGAAATTTATACAAATACCTAGAAAGTATTAGAAACCTATAGATCCTAATATTCACAAATCTAATCTAAAGAAAGAATTGTCTAAGATTTTCTTAACCTAAAGAGAATTTATAAAAAATAATAATAAAGGAAAAGAAATAAAAGAAAAACTTATAGTCTTTAGAGAAACTAATAATAATATTTTAAATAACCTAATAGTTTAATAAACAAAATACCTACTAAATATCAAGTATATAGTAGAAAAAATACTTTAAGATTTTAAATTTAAGATTCAAATTCTAATAATAACCCTATTACTAAAAATATAATACTAAGATATAATAGTTTAACTAAGATAAGTATAGTATTTATTTATTTAGAAATAGATTTACAGACTTATTATTTAGTCGTTATATTTATTTAGATACTTACTTTCTTATATTTATAAATATTTAGTATTATTTTGTTTTCTCTTTTTTTCATAAGTATAGGTTTGAGGAAGTTTCCAGCCAGTAAGACACAATCTATAATTTTAAAAAAGAAGAAAACCCTACTTATAAAGAAAAACTTATTAACTAAAAATAAAAGCAACAAATATAATAAATACTTATAAAATACTTTTTATTATTTTATTATTTTATACTTTTTACTATTCTTTTTGTTATTCTTTTATTACTTATAATAACCAGGTCGCATTTATAGATATACTAAATAATAATTATTTTATTTCTACTAATAAACTTAATTCTATAAATATAAAAACTAATAATTCTTAGCCTATAAAAAATATTACTTTTAAATTTAAAATTTATATTTTTTAATAAAGAAAGTAGTATTAAATACAATAAGTAGATTATATATAAAGAAATAAACTAAAGAAATAAAAGATATATTAGGAAATTTAAAACCCTTCTTCTACTAAAAAAAGTCTACTTTATACTATTTCTTAAGAAAAGTATAATAATAGTATTAATAATAGTTTTCTCAAACTCCTAAGGAATTTTAGATTTAGGAATAAGGAAGTTATTATACTTATTATTAAGATAATATATCTTATCTATATAATACAAATTAAAACTAAATTTCTTATAAGTTACTTTAGAATTGAAAAAATAAGTATTTTAAGTTTTATAAAAAGAATAATTAGTATAAAAGCTACTAGGTAATAAAATATACTTAAAATACGGATTATAAACCTAAAAACTGGTTTTCTTATTATATATCGTATAAGTATACTCTTTATAATAATTATAAAAAATAGTATTTTCGCTACTATATTTTTAGATAAAGAAGTTATAAATAGTAATTAGATACTAAAGTAATTTATAAACCTAAATATTAAACTAAAGAGTAATACTATTATAGATAAATATTTAGTAATAAAATATAAATATATCTTAAATATATTCTTAAATAAACTTATAGTTATAAAGTCTTAGAAAACTTACTAAGAATTCGCCTATATCTATATAAGAAGTTTAAAATTATAAACTTAATAAATAAAAACTATTTTAAAATACTTATTCTAAAGTATTTTAAGTCTAAAGAATATAAAATTAGTAAGAGCCTAGAGAAATATTTTAGTTAAAATACTTAATATAAAATAAGAAGAAGAATATATACCAAAAGCTTAGAAGGATTAATTAAGACTTAGTATAATATATTATTAATAATATCCTAAGGAATATAGAAACTTAAGTTATAAATTAAGAAGATTTCATAAAATTTATTAAAGAATCGTATTTTTAGAGTATTAGTTATCTTGCTAAGAAGAAAATAATTAAATTATAATATAATAATAGAGTACTTTATAAATAAAAACAAGTAATAAGAAGAGTTGAAATATATTTAATAAAAAAGACGAATTAATTTAGGAAAAAAGCTTTTTTTATACTTCTTAGTATTAATAGGAAACTTTTTATCTAAATAATATTACTATTTACTTACTATTTATAATAAGAATAGTAATTTACTCTTTTTTAAATTTATAATAATAAGAATTTACTTTTTATAAATTTATAACTATAAAAAAAGTATTTTATCTTAAGGGATAGATCTTAGAACTTCCATCCATATATATATATATATATTATTATTATATATTAAATCTCATATCTCATAGGATTAATAACTCTGTACTGCTTCTTTACTA
>QAPG01001168.1:0-10711 GCA_004366825.1 Colletotrichum spinosum
GGTAATATATATTATATATAATCTTACTATATAGATATAAAGTAGTATTCTAATTATTTATTATTATTATTATTATTATTATTATATTATATAGTATGTAGTATTATATAAAGCTCTAGATCTATAGTATAATAATTACTTACTGATTGCTATATATATAGTTATAGTTAGTATTAGGTGCTTAATATATATTACTGGTAGGGCGTGGAAGATATACTGCTACATATATAAGAACATATATAGTTACTATATATTCTATAGTATAGCGTAACCAATAAAATGTCTTTCTAATAGAACTTTATATATATTTTCTGATTTAGGGTTTCAAAGATTTCTTGAAGTAGATTCTAATCTAGTTATTATCTTTAATAATATATAAAAGAAATAGTATAATCTAACTAATTAGTAATAAGATTAAAGTTGAGATAATGTTTAATTTAATCTATTTGATTATAGCTATATATATATATACTACTGATAGTAAATAGAAATAATAAGAGAATTGAAAATAAATATTGTAAGTTGTTTTGATATATATTTACTAATATATAAAATAATACGTTTTCTTAGTATTGCATAGAAAAAGATTGAAAAAGAATAATTATCATATTTTTTTAAATATATAGTAATTCTTCTTGTTCATATTTCTAATCCTGTTACTAACTATTAAATATCTTTTCTTTAATTCTTTAAAATATATAATAGCTATACTTAACTAAATTACTATATATCTAGGTATCTATCTAACTCGTTTTATATTATCAATAAGTAATATTAGTTGATCTTCTATATTATTAGTATATAAGTAAATACTTAAAGAATACTTCAAAACAGAAATAATAAACAATAGTTTATTATACTTTCAACTTTATTGTTATTCATTATGATACTATAAACTTACTAGTTCTCTAGATATTTCTAAAACGACTTACTATAGATATGTGTTATATAGAAAGAAGATATTATAGGCTATATGATATATATAGAAATATATAATTGTAACTATTAAAATTAAAACTATAAATATATTAAACTAAGTTTTAATGAAACTATTCTAAATACTATAATTAACAAATGACTTGTAAATATTCAAAAGGGAATCGTCTAAATATTCTATAAATTATTATATTAGACTAGTAATATCAGAGACTAAGGATTAACTAGATATTATTCTGATATTAATACTTTACTATAATGCTAATTATTAGATACTTTAAAGTATTATGATAACATAATTATAAGAGTTTTAAAAGCTGCCTAAGTATGCTAGAAAATATAAATATTATTTATATATTAACTAGAGTTATATTAAAAGTCTTTAAATTATTTAAAGTTATATACCTCTTAGGATCTTTTAAAGGAAGCTATACTTAGTAGTTAGTTCTTACTTTATAAACCCTATAGATACTACTAATACTAAAGAATTATTTAAATAGAAGAAACTTTAGGTAGTCAATATAGTTAGTTCATAGAATTACTGATAAATATGAGAGGTATATTATTAAGGAAAGATACAAGCCTATATCTATTATAATTACTTCTTTAAGAATTATAATAAAGTTATAATACTAATACTAACTAGTTAGTAATACCTATTACTAGCTATTAATCATTATTAGCTATTAATAACTAGTTGTAATAGCTAATAACTAGTAGTAGTTATTATGTTTAATTTATATAATTAGAAAGTATATATTTACTAGTTGCAGTTACCTACCATAGGATTTAAACCTACTACTCTTACTATAAAACAATAAAGGCTAGCTAGATATAAAGCTATTACGTCAAGTGGGAGTATATATTAACTATATTTAATATATCGAGATGATTTACTAATAAGAATAATTTAAGTCTTATTATATTTATATAGAGACTATAAACTTACTTATATTAATGGTAGATAATCTTTATATAAGTAGTATAAAGTTATATCTTTAGAGTAAGTAGGGCTTAGTCTAAAGAATTTAGGTTATGGGTACTGTAATTAGAATAAATATTTAAATAGAATACTTATAGTTAGTAGTAATTAAGTATTTTGAGAATTCAAATTATATATTAATAGCTATAAAAATATAAAAGTTTAAAAGTAAACAGTTATTATACGAAGAGTTATTAGTTATTTATTATTTATCAAAAGTTAATATAGGGTAAGTATACTAATTACTATAATTACAAGGAATTTAGTTTTAGATTAACTAGAGGCTAGTTGTAGTAATTAGTAGAAGGTAGGAGGGCTAAATTTATATTTTGAGAGCTAATATATCTACTCATAATTATAGTAGAGAGTAGGCTATTAGTTTTTCCTGTAACAGAATATAATAAGTAATCTAAGAGAAATTATGAATATAAGTTCTGTAGTTCGAAAAGATATTTTATAAAGCTTAGGAATAATTATTATATAGATATAAGATTTTAAATTACTATAGCTACTTGTTATTTTAATATTATAGTTATATTAAAAGTCTTTAATCTATCTAAAGTTATATACCTCTTGAGACTCTTTAAAGAAAGCTATACTTAGTAGTAAGATCTTATTTTATTTACCCTTTAGATATTATTAGTACTAAGGAATTATTTAAATAGAGAAAGCTTTAATTAGTAAATATAGTTAATTAATAAAATAGCTGATAGATAGAAAGTATATATATATTTATATCTATTATAGTTACTTTTAAAAGGATTATAATAAGTTACTATAGAATACTTACTATTAGTTACTATTACTTATTATTAATTATTAATAGTCGCTAGCTATTAATAGCTATTAGTAGATACTAATAGTTGGTAGTAGTTACTATATATAGTTTATATAGCTAGAAAGTCTATTACTACTAGTTATACTTACTTACTATAGTATTCGAATTTATTATTCTTACTATTATAAGGCTTCTATAGTAAGAGAAGGATTAATAGTAAAAAGTAGGTCTCTATAAGTTATAAGATTTCAACTTAGTAGGCTAATTAGTAGTAACTATAAGAAGGCTTTTATCTTATAGTAGCCTTAGGCTACTATATTATGTAATATATAATTTAGTTCTAGTTATCCTAGCTTTCTATATAGGCTATAAAGTATATATCTTCATAACTATCCCCCTTTCTATAGGTTTTAAGCTTTAAAGCTTATAAATACTATATAGCTACTTTTTAAAAATAGTTTTACTAGCTATTTGTTAACTATTAGTAAGTATAAATATAGAAGGATTCTTCTTATATATATATTAATAGATAAGGTTCTTCTTATATATATATTAATATATAAGGTTCTTCTTATATATATATCAATATATAAAGCTTTTATTACTATATTAAGTCAACAATACTTCTTATAAGCTTCTTTACTAATTTATAAAGTCTTTTACCTATTAGTAAAACTTTAGTATATTAATTAGAAATCTTTAGGTTAAATTAAAATGTTTAACCCCTTCTTATATATATATTAAGATATAAGGCTTTTTTATAAAGTATCCTACTAGCCTTTTTATAAGTAATTAGGCTACTAAAGTATTAGTATACATTTACTAACTAGTTACCCTTATAAGTATTTCTATTATATTAAGCTTTTCCCTCCTTAGGTTTAAATTAGCTCTAGGGTCTTTTTAATAAGCTTTTAGTAGTAAAGTACTTATAGTAAATCCTTATAGGATAGCCTAGTTTCTAATAAAATATATAGAGTTTATTATAGTAATAAGTAGCTATAATATAATCTATCTTGCTATATATTTTATATGAAAAGTAGCTTTTAAAGTATAACTTCTTTACTAAGGAGTTGTTTAAAGTATTAGTCTCTTTATAATATTTAGATACTAATTTTTTAATAGTAGTATTCCCAATACTACTAAAGTCTTTTTCTTAGAGATCTTTATAGGAATTACATAGAATTTCCTAAAGGTATTTAGCTACTAGGGCTATTATTCTAAGTATTTAGTTATTAAACTTCTAATATTATAAATATTACTATAGTTCAACCTTAAGGTAATAGAAGAAGGCGAAAATATAAAGTTTTAAAACTTTTAAATTAGAAGTACTTAAAGCCTTATAAATAGCTAATTATTTAGTATAAAGCTTTAGTAAGGATTAGTTCTTATAGCGAAATATATAAAATATACTATATAGGTATAACCTTTATAAAATAAGGTTAGTTAATAATTAGTAGATAAATACTGTAAAGTTGGCCTATATAGAGTCTAATAATAATATATAGGAGTAATTATACTACTAGGTCTATAGGCTATATACTAGTTTAGTTATAACTTACTAAATCTTATATATTATAGAAGCCTTTAGGTGTAGAGAATAATTATTTGAAAATTACTATTAGCTAATCCTTAATTTTACATAAAGTAGCTTTTTTATAGAAAAGGCTACATAGGTAACTAGGAAGTTTTAAGTAATCCTTATAGTTAAAAGTAGTTTTAGGGATTAATAGTATAGGAGTTACTATAAATTTACTACTAGATAGTTAAACTAATATTATTTCTGTAAAAGAGGACTATTATTTAAAAAGGTATATAAATACTACTATAATTATTATTTAAAGTTCAGGCGATATAATTACTATATATTTACTAGTGGTTTTAGTAGCTGTGATTTTAGGCATTATTATTACTTCTAATACTATCACTATTACTAATATTATATATTTACTAGCTATTTATTATAATAAAGTTATATTAAAAGTCTTAGTCTTATCCTTCTAAGAGGTAGAGGTTGAAGAATTATAAGGTTTTTATAGTAAGAGAAGGATTAATAAAGACATAAGTTTCTATAAGTTATAAGACTTTAACTTAATAAGCTAACTAGTAGTAGTTATAAGAAGGCTTTTATCTTATTATAGCTTTAGGCTACTATATTATGTAATATATAATCTAGTCCTAGTTATCTTAGCTCTCTATATAGGCTATAGGGTATATATCCTTATAACTAAAAAATAGTAAAAGCTAGCTAGATATTAAACTACTATATTAAGTAGGATTCTGTAAGGGAATGGCTAAAAGCCTAGTGAGGGAAGGTATAGTAATAAAAAGTAGGTTTCTGTAGGTTGTAAGATTTTAACTTAATAGGCTAATTAGTAGTAGTTATAAGAGGGTTTTTATCCTATAGTAGTTTAAAGCTACTATATTATATAATATATAATCTAATCCTAGCTATCCTAGTTCTCTATATAAACTATAGGGTATATCTTTATAACTATCCCCCCTTTTAAAAGTCTTAGCCCTTAAGGTTTATAAATACTATATAGCTACTTTAAATAGTTTTACTAGTTGGTTGCTAACTATTTAGTAGTTTGAATAATAGTTAAAATAACTAAAAATAGTTGAAATAATAGTAATAAATAATAGTTAATATATAAGAAAAACTCTTTAGGTAAAAACTAAGGCGTCTGATTTTATCTTATAGCTGATTAGATTATAAGGTATTTAATAGTAGATTAGGTTAATTAGGATAAATCTTTAGGTAAAAACTAAGATGTTTAACTTTATCTTATTACATTAGAGTTCTTTAAAGCTTTCTAATAGTAGGGTGTTAGTATGTATACTAATAATATTACTTTGGTTTGCTATAGTATTAACTTCTAATAAAAGTCCCCTTAGGGTATTTTTAGTATATTCTTAGTAATACTTTTAGCTAGATTATCCCCTTAATATACTATAGTATTATATTTTTAGCTATATTTTTAAAGTAGTATAATTCTTTCTTTCCTAGAGTTTTTTATGAATTACTTTCTAACGTTTTTTTAGTACTATAACTTCTTTTAGTAATATTTTTAGAGTAGTAAAATCTTATAAAGTAGTTTTTTCGATTATATTTTATATAATACTTATTATAGTAGTAAGTAGTTACAGTATAGTTCAACTTATTGTATATTTTATATAAAGGCTAACTCTTAAGATATCGCTATTTTAGAGTTCTTTCTAAACTATCCTTATAGTAGTTAGGCGTTAAGCTTTTAGTAGTATTAAGGCTTAAAACTTTCTTAATACTAGTTATTCTTTTATTAATACTACTAATAGTATTCTTTTAGAACTATAATATCTCTTATAAATACTTAGCTATTAAAGCTATAATTCTAGGTATCTAATTATCAAACTTCTAGTACTATAAATACTACTATAGTCTAGTTTTAAGGTAATAGAAGAAGGTAAATGCGTAAGGTTTCAAAATTTCTATAGGGGTATCTAAAGCCTTATAAATTACTAACTATTTAGTATAGAACTTTAGTAGTAATTAGTCTTTATACTGAAGTATATAAAATATGCTATATAAATATAATTCTTATAAAGTAGGGTTAGTTAACAAATAGTAAACGAATATTATAAAGTTAGCTTATATAAAGTCTAGTAATAATATATAGTAGTAGTTATACTACTAGGTCTATAGGCTATATATTAGTTTAATTATAGCCTATTAAATCTTATATACTATAGAGGCTTCTAAGTATAGAGAATAACTATCTTGAATTGCTATTAGCTAATTCTTAATTTTATATAGAGTAGTATTCTTATAAAAAAAGCTATAAGGGTAATTAGGAAGTTTTAAGTAGTTTTTATAATTAATAGTTATTTTAAGAATTAATAGTATAAGGGTTACTATAGGTTTACTACTAGATAGTTAAATTAATATTATTTCTATAAAAGAGGACTATTATTTAAAAAAGTATATAAATATTACTATAATAATTTCCTCCTGAAGTTTAGGTAATATAGTTACTATATATTTACTAGTAGTTTTAATAGTTATAATTTTAAGTATTATTATTACTTCTAATATTGGTACTAAGTATTTAGTAACTATTTATTATGATAAAACTATTACTAAAATCCTAGTTTCGCCCCTCTAGGAGGTAGAAGTTAAAGAATTATAAGAAAATAACTAAAAGCCTAATAAAAGAAAGTATAGTAATAAAAAGTAGGTTTCTATAAGTTATAAGATTTTAACTTAATAAGCTAATTAGTAGTAGCTATAAGAAGGTTTTTATCCTATAGTAGCCTAAAGCTACTATATTGTATAATATATAATCTAATCCTAGCTATCCCAGCTCTCTATATAAGCTATAAGGTATATGCTTACAGATTCTTATTTTAATTTAAATTATTTTATCAAGTATTTTACTAAGATTTAAATATATAGTTAAGCTAATCTTAAGTAGTTTCACTTTAATTATTTATTCTTATAACTAATAAGAAACTTTATTAGAATCAAACTATTTGAAATTATCTTATAGAAAAACTAAATCCCTATTAAAGAAAAACGTTTTATTAAAAGAAATATTATAAGTAATTATAACTTCATTTTAGAAATACATTTTATTTAATATTAATTAGGTGAAATATAATTAACTAAGAAGCTAATAAAATATACTTCTTAAAATATACTAATTAATTATACTTTAGTTTTATATTTAGTCACTTTTACTCTATACTTAGATCAGTATCTAAAATCTTTGCCCTATATATAGATTATACAAGGAATTCTACTTAATAATACTATTTATACTAATACTAATTTATAACTAGTATATTACATATTTAGCCCCCTACCTAGTAGATAGCTTTATACAACGCTTAGTATTGAATCTCTATAAAAAAAGCCTAGTAATATTCTATAGCCTATATATGTCTTTATAGGCAAATATAATAAAAAGAACCTAGTGGTATAGCGTTTAGTTTAGACCCAGCTCCAACTTAGAAATATATAGGTAATATAAGGTGACGGAGTAACAACTAGGTGCGTAAACTTACTAGCGTAGGCTGCGTAATAGTCTCGTAGTAATACTCACAATATTAACTCATACTGGTGACAACGCTACTAGTGCACCTTGATGATGCCAGCCTTATAAATAAAAGAGAGCGATAGACTATAGCCCTCTCTTTATCTTATAATAACACTACTACTGATGACAATAATAATAATAATAAAAACATAGACTACTTCTAGCTACTATTACTATACTTAACCCCTATAACTTTAATATAAATATTAATCTTATTAAGGCTATTGATAACTATAAGGATTATAGCTACTTTTATAAGAGCTTAAATAAGCTAGTATTATATAAGGGTAACTTTACTACCCTCCCTAGCCCTCTTAAAGTAGCTATAGCTAAGTTTGGCTTCAAAATATTACTAGTAGATGAGGCTATCGGCATAGCTAAGAAGCGTAAGATCGAAAGAATAAAAAAGAATCTGATGCTGCTTTGTTCCGAAAAGGTACGTATGTTGAAATCCGCTTGCTTAGTAGTCGTCGGCTAACGGTTAGGAAGGCTAAGATAACCTAAGGTTAGAGATGTCGTGCTGTCGTATGCCGTCGATACAATATTGTTGCGATTCGAAGACCTAAAGTAACCATAGCCATAGCAGTTAGTATAGGGTGGGTTGGAGCATGGGTCCTAGCCGGGTGCCAAATGTTCTCTGTGTGAAGCAAAAGGCTTACTAGTTTATAACTAGTTAAAATAATAATAATAAAATTACTTATTATTATAGATAATTATGCTTTTAGTTCTAATACTCGACCCTATAGTAATAAAAGACCTTATAGTAATAATTAGAAAAAGCTTTATTAAGGCTAAAGCTTAATATATATAGTTAAAAGTAATTACTAAGATTATAAAGTTAAGAATCTTTTTAAACCTCTTAAAGATAGAATAAAATAGAATACCTATAAGAACTAGGTATTTTATAACCTATCGCTTTTTTACAACCTTTATAATAAAATTAAAACTTCTTTAGAATCTATACAACTATTTATAAGAAGAAAGATATAAGATAAATATAATAATATTTACCTATAGTTCTTATGATTAAAACTATTAATTCGTTAGATTAAGTTTTAATATAATTATCCTAAAGGTTATAATTGATAGGCAACTTATAAATATTTAAATAATAATTGTCTAGTTATCTTATAAATTACTTTATTAAGCTAAGAATTCTAAGGATTAAATGTTAATTAGATAATATTTTAATATTGATATATTACTATAATACTACTTATTAGATATTGTAAAATAATATAAAAATATAATTGTAGGGATTTTAAAGATTATTAAATTATATTAAGAATCTTTATATCTATATGAGTACTATTTATTTATTAGTCATACTTAAAATATTAAGATTATTTATTAATAAGAGTAGGCTGAGTCCTATTATACTTATATAGAAATTATAAGTTAATTTATATTGATAATAGAGAACCTTTATATCAATAGTATAAAGTTTCATCTTAGGAATAAGTAGGGTTTAATTTATAATAAGAATATTAAGGTTATATATATTAAAGTTATAAGAAATATTTAAATAGAATGCTTATAGTTAGTAGTAATTAAATATCTCGAGATATTTGAATTATAAATAGCTATAAAGGTATAAAAGTGTGAGGGCGTGAAGATATAAAGGTATAAGAGTATAAAGTTATTATAGAAAGAGTTATTAGTTATTTACTATCTACGAAAAAGTTAATATACGATAGGTATATCAGCTATTATAACTATATGAAGTTTAGCTTTAGATTAACTAAAAGCTAGTTATAATAATTAGTAGAAAGGTAGGAAGGTTAAAGTTATCCTTTAGGGGGTAATATATCTACTAATAGTTGTAGTCAAAAGCAAGCTATTAGCCCTTCTTTTAATTTTATATTTATAATAAGGATAAAGTAGTTATAGTTATAAGTAAAGAAGTAAATTAAGTCTAGGTTTATAATATTATTTGTATTAGTAATTCTACGAAACTTCTTCTAAGATGGTATTTACTAGTTTAAAAAGTATATTAGTATTTAGTTATGAAGAAATATTATATACTTCTAATATTACTCAATAGCCTTTAAAGCCCCTACAATTATATCACTATAATACTCCAAAATATCTCGTAACTAATATTATAGTAATATATTAATATCAAATATTATCTAATTAACACCTAATCTCTAATTTTCTTAACTTAACATAGTAGCTTGTAGGATAGCTAGACGATTAACTTTTAAATATCACATACTTCTAGTGCAGCTCGATAGCCTCAGAACCTCTATAATTATATTACTATAATACTCCAAAATATCTAGTAACTAGTATTATAGTAATATATTAATATTAGGGTATTATCTAATTGACACCTAGTCTCTAAAGCTTTTTGCTTAATATAATAGCTTGTAAGATAGCTAAATAATTATTTTCTGAATATCTATAAACTATTGATTAATTATAATATTTAAAATAATTTCATTAAAACTTAATTTTGTAAATTTATGGTTTTAATTATAAAAGTTATAAGTAAATACTATTATATTTATCTTATACCTCTCTCTTTATAAGTAGCTATAGAAATTTCAATGAGATTTGAAATCTATTTTAAAAATATAGATATAAAAAAGTAACAAGTTATAAAATACCTAATTCTTATAAGTACCCTATTTTATTCTATCTTTAAGAAGTTTAAAAAGGTTCTTAACTCTATAATCTTAATAATTACTTTTAATTATATATATTAAATCTTAGTTTTAATAAGGTTCTCTCTATATAGATTATTATTATAAAGTCTTCTATTACTATAAAGTTAAATATTAAAACTAGGGGTATAATTATCTATAATAATAAGTAATTTTATTATTATTTTAATTAGTTATAAGTTAGTATTAATATAAATACTATTCTTACGTACAATCTATAATTAAATCTATATATAGGGTGAAGAGTTTAGATACTATTCTAAGTATAGAG
>QAPG01001169.1:0-10709 GCA_004366825.1 Colletotrichum spinosum
TATATTAGATTCATATATACTAAAGTCTTCTAGATAGAATTATTATTAATATAAGATATAACTTTACTATTAAAAACTTTGAAAAAACGCTAATAGTATAAATAGTAAAATAAAGATTATACTAATTGAAACTTATAAAAATATTAATAAAGTAAAATAATATTATACTTTCTTATAGAAAACTTATAAGATTATATATAATCAAATATTAGAAATATTAAAAGAAGAAATATTTTAAAATATAGTTAAAGTAGTTAATCATACTAGTAGTCTTAATAGTTTTATATTAATTTTACTTATTTTTAAAATATACTAATATTTCAATATATTATTACTACTATTTCTAGATACAATAAGATATATAATATTTATTTATAAAATAATAGAAGAAACAGATAAGACCTATATATAGTATTAGGTTTTAGATATTTTAAGTTTATAATAGTTAATAATACTAATAGTTTTAATAGTTTTATATTAACTTTATTTATTTTTAAAATATATCTATATCTTATTATATTATTACTACTATTTCTAGATACAATAAGATATATAATATTTATTTATAAAATAATAGAAGAAACAGATAAGACCTATATATAGTATTAGGTTTTAGATATTTTAAGTTTATATAATAGCTTCTTAATAATATCTATCTACTAATTCTCATTATAATTAGATATATATATCTATTAAGAATATTAAAATTAAACTAAATCCTTCAGGTTTCTTTTAATTAATAGTAAAATGTATATTATAGAAATAAGAAGTAGGCTTAATACTTTCTAAATAATAATACTTAAGCTATATTACTAGTTTTAAATTAAAAAGAGTAATAATAAAAGTCTCTATAAAAATAAAGCTAGAGGAGAAGTTTTACTTGAAGAAATAATTATAGTAGTAATACTTAGAGAAAAACTAAAGTAATAAAAATAACTATATAAAAATAATATTTTTATTATAGAGGCAAGCCTAAAGGTTTTAACTAGGAAGGGTTTAGATATATAAGTAAGATCTATATTACTATATAGACTATTACTTAAAGGATCCAAATTATAATCCTTTAGCTGAAAACTCTTTCTAGTACTTTAGTAGCTATAGCTAGCTAGTTACTAGGCATACTGTGTAGTCCCATTAGTATATTCTTATACCTTTCTAATACTATATATTATAATATCTACCTTACAGTAAAAGAAGTAGAAATATTAGTTATAACTATTAATTTCTACTAATATAACTTTATTATAATATTAAATAAGCTTTTTAAAGAATAATATATTAAGAAGTAGGAAACCTTATTAATAAAAAGAATATTATATTTTCAATACTTTAATATCTAAAAGTTTAAGTAAAAAGAACTTTTAGCTTTAGGTTTATTAATAAGATTAAAAGTATTAATAATAAAGTATTACCTAATTAATATTCAATTTCTAAAGTTTTCAGCTTAATATAATAACTTATAGAATAACCAGATAATTATTCTCTAAATATCTATAAGTTATTTATTAATTATAATTTCTAAAACAATTTTATTAAAGTCTAGTTTCATAAACTAGTAGCTTTTATTATAGAAATTATAAGTAAATATTACTATACTTATCTTATACTTCTCCTCTTATAAGTAGCTATATAGATTTTAAAGGGATTTTAAATTTATTATAAAGAATATAGAAGAATAATAAATTATAGAATACTTAGTTCTTATAAATATTCTATTTTATCCTATCTTTAAGAAGTTTAAAAAAATTCTTAATCTTACAACCTTAGTAGTTACTTTAAGCTATATATATTAAGCCTGAGTTTTAATAAAGTTCTTTCTATATAGATTATTATTATAAAGTCTTCTATTACTATAAGGTTAAATATTAAAACTAGGAGTATAATTATCTCTAATAATAAGTAATTATATTACTATTTTAACTAGTTATAAGTTAGTATTAATATGAATATTATTATTAAGTAAAATGTATAGTTAAATCTATATATAAGATAAAGAGTTTAGATATTATTCTAAGTATAGAGCAAAAGTAACTAAATTAATATTCTTAAGTTTTCAAAATATAAAAACTATAAAAAGTTAAATAGATTTTGAAATCCTTCTCTATAAAATTTACAATATTTCTTATATAAGTCTCTTTAATAATATTTATTAAGAATTATTAATTTTCTTTATAATCCATTTTATAGGAGTAGAATTCTTGAGAATATCTAATTTAGATATTTTAAAAATATATCAATACTATTTAGCATTTAGGAAGTCGCTAAAGATGAATTCTTAAGGAAGTTTTAAAAAGAAATTTTAATAAATAGTTATCTTAAGATTAAAGTAATCTTATAAATTATAAAACTTAATTTCTACTTAAAAAGTATCATATTAAAAACATATTAAATAATTCCTTTAAAGACCAAAAGAAAGATATTTTAAATAGATATCTTAATGTTTAAAATATATTTAATTATTATAATACATATTTTTAACTTGGTAATTTTTAAATATTATAAGACTCTTAATTATTATATATAATTAGAAGGTAAATCTAATATATATTATATATAGTTAAATAAAACTATGTATAGTTTATAAGATTCCATTTTAAATAGTTTAAATAGGATAAAGTCTATAAAGATAGTATTAATACCTAAGGTTTAGCTAGTATAAACTCTACTTCTCGAGTGTATTATTCCTGACACTAATATAACATCGGCCACCCTAGAATAGCTACTACTCCCAACTAGCCATCTTATTACTATATAAAACTAGTAATTCTAGGTATTTTTATCTTAGTAAAGAAAAAGTAGAGAAATCTAGGAAAAGTCTCTTAAATATTTGAAATATAATAGTATAGTAATAATACTTATAAAAACTTAAGTATAGTATTTCCCTCTGATACTAATATATTAGAATATTAAATAGAAATTCTTAAAATATTAAAATTAATATTTATGATACTATATCAAGTAGTAAATTAAAACTACTAGTTAGAAGCTAAGTAAAATACTTATATTAAGACCTTTCCAAAATATTAAACTATTAAAATCTATAGATATTAAAATAAACTATAGATATTATATTTGTCTAATAAAGTACTTCTTAATAAATATTCTATATAATAAAAACTATATATAATCATAGATATAATACTTATATAAAAACTCATTCCAGCTTTATTTATAGTTAAATCTACTTTAAGATTAAGTAGTTTCTCTTTTTTCTAATATTTCTAGCTTTTTTACCTAATTTTCTAATTATTACGAATCGTATATAAACTAGTAGTAAGTAGTAATAGAATAATATATCTATAATCTATACTATATATAGAAGTCTTTTATTTTTAGAAGTATTTTAACTATATTATTCTATACTAAAGGTATTTAAGAGAAGTCTTCTAGAATTCTCTACTTTCTCTTTACTAAGATAAAAATACTTAAAATCACTGGTTTTATATAGGAATAAGGTGACTAGTTTGGGGTGGTAGCTATTATAGGGTTACCGACATTACTATATAGCTACTATTAAAACCCCCTTTACCCTAGTAGGTAGGTTCTTACCTTACTTTCTTAATAAAGTAGTACCTTAGGCATATATACTAACTATCGAATTAATCATATTATTATTATTGAATCTAAAATCGCTCAGGAGGCTATAGAGGTACTAGATACCTAATAGGAATATATTGATATAATTCTATAAGGTATATATATAAAGTATATCTCTCTCTATTTAATATGTTTCTTTAAGGAGAGATCTCTAGAGCTTCTCCCTACTTATATGAACTTTATAAATAGATTTAAAAATAGATCCTTTTATCTATAAATCTTTTAAAAAAGTTATATAACTTTTAAACCTTCTTTTTTAATTTTTTAAATAATAATTAGTAGTTATATAAAGGAGTATTATAATTAGCTAAGTAGTATTAAAATTATTTTTAATACTTATTATTTTATTAACTAAAAGCTCTTAAGTTTTAATATAAATTATTAGTTTTATTATATAATTATATATCTTACTTCTTCTTTCCTTAATTATAAACTTTTATTAAATAGTATATAAATTTGTAAAATAAATTCCTCTTATTATTATATTACTAATTTATATAGAAATCTTAAAATATCTTCTCTTACTCTTAAAAGCCCTTTTCAAAAAACCCTTACTACTTTTAGTATATCTCTTAATAATTCTAAGTCTATATAAGAAGTAATTAAAAGTACTATTTTATCTATTATTAATATAGTAATTAGTTATATCGTAATTAGTAGTAAGACTACTAACTAAAATATTAAAAGTATAATTAATAATACAAATCTTAAGGAGACTTTTTATTATTCTAAAAAAACTATAAAATACTTTATACTTACTTTTAAGTTATCTACTCCTATTTCTAAGAAGTAGAAACGACTTATTATTACTAAAAGCTTTCCTATAGCTAAAAATACTAAATCCCTTATACTTAAAACTATTAAAGTAATTCTAACTTTATTTAGTTATAAGTATAAATATATAAGTAAGGATAATAAAAAAAAGCTTTATGATTTTTATTTTAGTTATTTATTTTTTCTTATTAAGAATTATAATATTTTTAAGATTTATTACTAAAATCCCTATTATTACTATAAGTACTACCTAATTAGTAGTATTTATAAAGTAAATATAGAGATAACTATTTATTTCTATATTAAGCTCCTTATTATTTATAATAATAAGAGTGTTAAACTTATAATAAGTATTTCTTATATAGTTTTCTAATCTACCTTTCTAACTTATATACTTCTAAATAGTTTCTACTAAACGCTAGGAGCTTTATAATACTATTATTACTATTTATACTAATTATACTAAAACTTATTTAATTTTTATATTTATTCCTTATATTCTATCTATAGCTCCTATAGTTTTTATAATTCTTTTTATTATTATAGCTTCTTTAAATAACTTTTTTATAAGTAGTATTAGTAGTATTAGCTTTCTCCTTCTAAATAAAGGCTTAATTACTAGTTTGTATTATTCTCTTAATATTTATTTCTCATTCTATCTAAATAGTTATACTTTTAATATTTATTTTAAGTTATTTTTAATACTTATAAGTAGGTTACTTAATATAGTAGTTTTTTAAGATAGTAATATAGTAGTTTAATTTATTATTTTAAGTTTTAATTTTAGAAGATTAGTTTTAGTTTATAAGCTTTATATATTTTAGATATTTCTTTACTTTTAAGTTTAAGTTTTAAATTAAGGAATATTTTACTTTCTTATACTTTTAAGCTTAATAGTAATTTTATATAATTTATTATTTATCTATATCTTATACTAATTTAACTTAAAAGAGCTTAAGTTATACTTCTTTATTTTTCTTAGGGTTACTTATATAATTTCTTTTAAAGAAGTTTTATTTATAATTTAAGTTTAATTACTTTTAGAATTCTTTAAATAGTTATATTAGTAGAGCTTTAGTTAGACTATCTACTACTAGTTATACTAAAGAAGTATAAATAACTAATAGTCTTTTTTTAAAAGTCTTTTAATAGAGTTAATAATTATAAATATTTATATATTTTAGATAGGTTTAAAGTCTTATAAGTTCTCTTAGAAACAAGACTTACTATTTAAAAGTTATTATATTAGATTTCTATTATTACTAATTAACTCTTATTAACTAGAAACTTTATTTGTTTTAAGCTTCTTATTAGTAATTAGAATTATAATAAGATTAATAAGTAGCTTATAAATAGTATTTTTTTATTATTAAAAAGAAAAAGAATAGTTTAGCTTCTATAGTTAATATTATAACTATAGATTATTTTATAGTTTTGTAAGTAATATTCCTTCTAAATAGTTTTATTATTAAACCTTAAAAGCTTTTTTAATCTTATATATTATTTCTAAAGCTTATATTTCAAAAGACTACTAAGGTATCTTCTAAGCTTCTAGGCTTTATACTATATTTAAAGTATAAATATTAAATCTTATGGATATAGTTAAATATTTAGTTTACTACTTCTTAATACTAAGGATTAAAGTTTTAATTAAAACAAGCTAACTAACTAATAGTAAATATTATATTTAGTTTTATTATAACTATTATATATAGTATTATACCTATTTTCTTCTAGTAGAAATTTATCTTATAATATAAAACCTTTTCCTTATATAAGAAGAATTCTAAATATACTATAGAAAATCTATCTCTCACTTTAGATTAGTATTTCTTTAGTAAGAATTTATAAGTCTTCTTTATATATATAGCTTATAAGAGTTATAATTTTTAAGCTTTTTAATTATATAAGATTTTAATACTAAGGAATTACTATAAGTTTTCCCCTTTCTTAAAGTAATATTATAACTAGAAGTCTTATATAGTTTCTTTTATAAAACTTTTATATATTTTTAGAAAAGTTAAAATATAGTTATTAATATAAAAAGAAAAGACTTAGTTTTTATATTAGTAATAATCCTCCTTAGAAATATAAGACAATTATAAATCTTTAAAATCTTTCTCAAGATATTACTACTATAATATAAAAAATTATTAAAAACTATAGAATACTTTTAAGAGTTTTAGAGTTCTACTTAGTATCTTATATCCTAAGGGTATTTATATATAGATTTCTTTATTAATCTTAATATAAATAAACGTATTTACTATATTATATTATAAAAGCTTGAAGTTGAAATATATAATAGTTATTATAAATACTTTAAATAATATTCCTATAAGTATTACTATATAAATATTATACTTATTTTTAAATTATTAATCTCTTCTTATAATTAAATAAGTTTTTAACTTTAGTAATTACTTATACTTATTAAGTTTATAAATATAAATTTAGTAATACTTAAGGATTATTTAGCTTCTTATAGTTAGCTTATTAATTTTAATCTATAATTATAAGATTTAGTAGTTTCTAAAGTATACTTCTTTAGTTTCTTCAAACTTCTAAACTAATAAATAAATATCCTAAAAGTTTATACTTTTTTTCTTTATATAGTTTAAATATTCTTCTTAGCTTATAAGTTATTAGTAAGATATTAGAAAAAAGAATAATTCTTACTAATATTTATTTTTAAAGCTTAAGGATTTTGTATTATATTATAATAGTTAGAATCTTCGTAAAAATATATAAAACTCTTCTTAATCCTATTTTAAATTTTTTAAACTACTTAAAAACAATAAATAACTAACTAAGTAATTAGAATATTACTTATATATCTTTTTACTTATTTTATATACTAGTAGCCTTACTACTACTTATTTTAAATTATCTATTTTAATAGGATTCTTAAACTAGCTAGGTTTTAAGTATTTATTTAAAAAGGTAACTAGTTTCATATAAGTTCTAAGATTTCTATATATTTTATATTTTATTAAGAAAGTTATTTTAAAAGATATTTATAAGGTAAATTTTATTATAAGTAAGGTTTATAGCTACTCCCCCTTCTTATATTTATTTTAGTATCTTTTTAAAAATTATTATAAAACTTATAAGTTTTAAAAAAAGAAGAAGAATAGACTAGAATCTAAATTTTATTTTAGAATAAGTAGGTTTCTCTTTAGAGTTTTGAATACTTACATACTTAATATTTAGTTTAATTAAAAACTATTTAGTAATTTTATCTATTTCTTTATTAATATCTTACCTTATAGGTATATTTTTTTATTATTCTATAAGTTTAGTAATTTTCTTTTAAATCTCCTTACGGTTTATTTATAATATTTTATATATAAATTCTTTAAAAGTACTATTAAAAAACTCTTTCTTATTAAATATTATATCTTAAATTATAAAAACTTCTTTCTAAAGAAAGTTCTAGATTTTAAAAGAGTTACTTAAAGTATAGCTTACTAAGAATTCTAATAGAGCTTTTAGTATAAACCTTTAGTATTAGTTCTATTTTAACTGAGTTTTATAAGTTATTATATAGGTTTAATATTTATATACTTTTAGGTAAAAAAAGTCTAGAGTTAATATATAGGTGTTTTTATCTTTTTAGAAATATTAATAGAACTATTTATATAGTATCTTCTAGTTTTATAAAACTAAAAGAGTATAATTATATATATATATATATAGTTATTTTAAAAGCTTTAGATTATATATTATAAAGTAGAAATATCCTAATAGCTATANTATAATTATATATATATATATATAGTTATTTTAAAAGCTTTAGATTATATATTATAAAGTAGAAATATCCTAATAGCTATAGACTTTATATATTTCTTAATTACTATTATTATTCTTTCTACTTTTCTATTTTATACTTAAGTATTTAGTATAAAAAGTTTTAACTTAATACTTTTCTTATAGATTTCTACCTAGATTATTCTATACTTCTAGATCTCATTATCTACTTTAATCTCTTTAATTATAGTTTTATATATTGTGTTAAGGAAGTTGAAAAGTTTTCTAATTATTCTTAAGACTTCTTTTATTTTTTTAAATAAAAATAGAAGTTTTATATTAAGCCAGTTATTTAATTTATAAAGATTAGTACTAATATATAGTTTTTATAGTTTTTATTAAAATTATAAAAGTTAATAGTAATCTTCTCCTTTAAGTTAATATATTATACTACTTCTTTTAAAACTCTATATATTATTCTATATATCTTCCTTCTTATATATATATTATAGTTTATAGTTAAGACTATATAACATTAGGATTTTAGTCTTACTCTCCTAATAGATATTAATAAGTAGTTTATTATTTTAAGGCCTAAGTATTTTAATTTTATATACTAAAGCTTTTAAGATCTAACTATAAGGTATTTTTATATAAAAGTAATATATTTATATTACTAATAGGGCCCTAGAAGTTTATTTTAAAGTAGAAGTTTTATAATTATAAATATTTCAAAAGTAACTTCTTCTAGAAAGTTATATTTAAGTATATATTATCTACTTATAATCTTAAAAGAATAGAAATAGGTCCTATCTACTCTCTATATATAGTTATTTCCTAAGTTTTAGTCTTACTATAGACTTCTCTTATAAAGCTTTCTAAATAAACTAAATTACTTATAAACCTAAAGTAAAATATTATATTATAAAACTATAGTTTTATAAGTTTATGAAGGCTTTAAATAGTAATTATTATAATACTATACTTTTTAATAAGGATTTTTTAAACTTTAACCTAGAAGTAGTTACTTATAGAAGATCTTATAAAACTTTAAAACTACTTTATATTATTAAAAATATATATTATTAATCCTAAGTCTAGAATCATAAAATTTATAAAAATATAAAGTTTATCTAAAACTATTAGAATAATATTTATTTTACTATAAAGCTATCTATATAGTTAAAAAATTAATTTTAAATCTATACATTTCTTTATACATCTTATAAAGTTTTTATTAAATTTCACCTTCTTATTAAAAATATTCTAGATTTTTTAATTAAACGTCCAGGTATAATATTAGATCTCTTTATTAATATAGAAATATTTTAAGAAAAAGTATTTTATCTAATAAATCTTATAACTAGTATTTCTATTTAACTTATATTTCTTATTATTATCTAAATCTTACTTATAATACTTACTAATATGTTAATTAGGAGTATTTCTCTCCCTTTAGGTTTAACTTTAGTTTTAACTTCTTATAAGAAGAAGAAATCTTTCTACTACTTCTCTATTATTTATCTAAATATCTATAAAACTAAATGTTCTTTTTATTAGTTTAATTCTTACTAAAATAATCTTTTAGTTTAAAATAAAGAAATAAGTCTAACTAATAATTTTAATAACTATTAGATTATTATCCTAAGCTTTTTAAAAAACTATAACTTAATATAAAACGATCTAAAGTTTAATCTAAATATTCATAAGGATTATAATATATTCTATAAACTAAATAGTAAGCTTATAAATATTTAGAATTTTAATATTAAAGTATTTATAAATAGTTTTTTCTTATTAAGAAATCTAAACTTTTATATTATTCTTAGAGTTTAGCTTCTTCTTAATAAGCTTTATAAGTATTGCTTAATATTTTATAATTACTTCTACTTTCCTTTCTATTTTATTATAGTTTATATAGTTTTTAAGTTTAAATAACTAGATATTAAAACTTCTTATTATATTATAAGAATAGTTTAAGAAATCTAGAGAGATTATATTTCTAATATACTTTTATATTACTTATATCCTTTTTATTCTTTATAATATATTTGTATCTAAAAGGTATATTTAGTTTATTCTTTTATAAAGGATTATATTAATAATTAAGAAATATTTAAGAGTTATAATATAAGAAGTAGTATTTCTTTTAATAAGAATAATCCTAATATTCTTTTTAACTTTAGGAGTTATAATTTAAGATTAAGATAAAACTTATAGTAATTATTAAGTTCTTATTAAATAATTAGAAATCTTAGGGATTCTTAATTTAATAATAAGTTTTTTATATTTTATATTAGATTTTCTTAAGAGAATTTTATTATAACATAAAGAATTTATAAAATCCTAGAAGTTATAAGATTAATATAAAGACTTAATCTAATTAATTTAGAAAATTTAATCTTTTAGATTATTTAAAATAATTTTTCTAGAAGAAATAGATATTTCTTTTTAAAATTTTAAAAAATGTCTAAATCAAATAGTTTTTTTATAATATATATAAAACTCTTAATTATTAAATTAATTATATTATTATTATTAAATTTAAAATTACTTAGGAAGCTATAGAAGTACTAGATACCTAA
>QAPG01001170.1:0-10613 GCA_004366825.1 Colletotrichum spinosum
AAAAGTTTTTAATACTTTAATAAACTATCTTATAAATATTATAAAACTATTAAAATTCTATTTTATAAAATTTAAAAAGTAGAAAGTTTATTTCTTAAATAATATTTTATTAAATAAAAGTCAATTTATTATACCAGAATTTAAAATCATTCTTAAAAAGTGTTCTAATTACTTTTTAAACTTCCTAAATATCTTATAAAAGATTCCTAAATACTTTATAAAAAAATTCTTAAATACTTTATAAAGAAATTCTTAAATACCCTATAAAAGAAATCCTAATATTAATCATAAGACTTAGTAGTATTTATATTCTATTTATAATACCTATTTAAAATACTATAATACTAGAAGCCTTATATTTTTAATACCTATAACTACTAAGAAAAACATATTAGAAATTTTTAAACTTAAATAAAAGTTAGCCTAAATATTTTATAAAAAGATTTCCTAAATACCTTATAAAAAATTCCCTAAATACTTTATACAAAGATTTCTAGTAATAACTATAGAACTTAGTAGTATTTATAATCTATTTATAATACCTATTTAAAATATTATAATACTAAAAGCTTTATATTTTTAGTACTTATAACTATTAAGAAAAATACGTTTAAAAATTCTAAACTTAAGTAAAAATTAACCTCAATATTTTATAAAAAGTTCTTTAAGTATTTTATAAAACATTCCCTAAGTATCTTATAAAAGAAATTCTAGTAGTAACTATAAAACCTAGTAATATCTATACTCTATTTATAATACTTATTCAAAATAATATAATACTAAAAGCCTTATAGTTTTAATACTAATAACTACTAAGAGAAATATATTTGAAATTTTTAAATTTAAATAAAAATCAACTTAAATACTTTATAAAAGACTTATAATAACCTATAAGTAGACTTCTAATAGAAGCTATATAACTTAATACTACTTATACTTACTATATAATACTTATTTAACTAACTATAATACTATAAACTTTATATTTCTAGTAACTTTACCTACTAAAAGAAATATATTCTAAATACTTTTAGTAGTAAGTATAGTAATTATAGTTCTTAAAGCCTTATAGTAATAATAGTAGCTTTAAGTACTTTTTAGTACTAATAGTATACTAAACCCTATAGCTATAGTAGTTATAATAGTAGTTTATAGTATTATATACCTTATAATATGCTTTATAGCTACTATACTAATAGTACTATTGCACATAAACTATAGCATATACCCTTATTTATATATAGTATTAATTAATTAGTTAGTTCTTATATGATAATCTTTTTATTTTCCTATATAAATTTAATTTAATTAGAAACTTCTTATAAATTAGAACTAAATACTATAAAGCCTACTTATAAAAAATATTAATAAGCTTATAAGTAGGAAATAAGTATAGCCTAATAGTAGTATAAAAACCTATACTTAGTACTATATAGTAATATACTAATATACCTAACAAACATCCTATATTCTATAGACTATAGTAGAATATTTCTTTATATACTTTAGAAAGCTATGAAAACTTTAAATATAGGAAACTTATAGCTATTAGTTACTTTTTATAATATCAGCCGCCTAAGTATATCAACAAATTAAATTTACCCTAAAAGGTTTAGTAGTTTAATACTACTATAACTCTAAAGGATAAATTCTATAGATAGATAGCTACTAACTAAACTTACTAATAAGTATTAAGAGTAAGATATTTATAATAGATACTAAATAGCTAAAAGTATAGAATTAAATTACTCTTCTTAAAATCCCTAAGCTATATAACCTATTTATAAGTATAATATAATAAATAGGTATTCTAAGGAATTTAAAAGGGGAAAGTAGAAACTTCTAGAATATTATAAACCTAACTAGTATATATCTTAAAAGATACAGATATTTTAAAGCGTAAATAATACTAGTAACTAAACTTTTTCGCTATTCTAATAGTAGTATTAACTAACCTTAATATATAATAATTATTTAGTTAATTCTACTAATAATTATATACTTATCTTAAAAATTAAACTATATATATCTAAATATAAGCAATTATATAGTAAAACTATAAATAGCTTATTATATAAATTATTATTTATTTAATAATATTTTACCACTTAGATAATTATAATAATTCTAAAACTAATATATACTGAAAGTCCTAATCTTAGAAAGAATATATTTATTAGATTAAAAACTAATACTCTTTAAAGCTTACTAGTAATTCATAATAACTTCTTAAATTATATAGTTTTACATTAGTAATAGTTTATTTAAATTTCTTCCTTATTAACTTTTAATACTAGAGTAGTATTCTAATATAGTTATAATAAGTAATAGAAAGTTAAAACTTAACCCTAGAAAAAGAGCTTAAGAAATAACTACTATATTTAAAGAAAGTAGTAAGTATACAAATTACCTAATTCTAATATGGGGAAGTAATAATAATAAATATTAATATAAAGCTTTTTTAAGTCTTATAATTAGAATAAGTATAATTTAAATCTCTTAATAAGGAATAATTAGAAAATAAGTCTAGTACTAGTAACTATAGTAATTCTAGCTCTAATAAGGTATATTAAAGTTATTATAATTAAAAAGCTTATAATAGAACCTTAGGCCTAACTAACTAGTCCACCTTACTATATATACTAGTCTAACTAAGCCTTTCCTTCTATAGAACTATATACTTTTTATTAGGTATACTAGGGAAACAAAGCTTTTATTTTAAAAAAATGAGAATACTCTAAGTAGGCCTATATTTAAATATATTAATATGGAATAATAGAATAAGATGTATAGTTCTATTTTATTAGTTTTTAGAATAGCTATAATAATTAATAAAGATAGTTAGAAGTATTAGTATTCAATTATTAGAAATGAAATTCTTAGATTTATTAAAAACTAACTACTATAATAGTATTTACTAAAAGTATTTTTATTTATTAGGAATAAAAATTAAGAAATCGAAGACAATCAGATACCATTATAATCTTAACTATAAATTATACTAACTAAAGATTAGATAATATTATTCTTTAATTTATTTAGTACTTTATAAAAAATCAAAATACTTAAGTTCTAGGGGGAATATAGTTATAAAACTAAAATTTAAAGAAATTAATAGAAAGGTACTACTAGGGGTAAATAGTAACTATTCAAATTCTATTTTAAATAGTAAGCCTAAAAAAAATCTAGTAGTTAACTCCAAATTACTAGTTACCTTAATAGTAGTAATATCCCTTAATTATAGAAAACCTTTAAAAAGTAATACTCTTAAGTAGTATTTAAAAGAAATATTATAATAGCAGTATAATAACTACTAATATAGAGATAACATATTGCTTATAAAGCAACTCGCAGCTAAACCCCTAACTATAGAAAAAGTTTAGAGACTTAATAGGGATAAATAGTACCTATTAGGCGCTATTTAAAATAAAGTCTATACCTACTTAAGAAAGTGGGAACTAATTAGTATATTACTTAAAAAAAAACCTATAGCTTAATTTAACTTAATATAGAGAAACTTACTAAGTTTAAATATAATAAGAATTAATAAATTAAGAGCTTTTTTTTAATTTTATAAATAGTAGTATATAGCTATCTTAATTAGTAGAGTGATTTATCTATTTAACTATAATAATAAATAAGATTTTAACCTACTAAATAGCCCGTATTACTTTAGTAGTATACTAGCTTTTTAGAAGGATTATTAGTTTAAACTAATAGAAGTTTAAAGTAATAATAAGTTAATTTTTATAAGTTTATAATAATAAGCTTTATTAAAGATAACTATTAGTCTAATAATTCTAATTCTATAGGGGAAATCCCTAACTATTAGGTAGAGAGGTGCTTCTTAAGGTACCTATTATAAGTAATACTACTTAGTATAAAAAATACCTAACTACCTCTAGATAGTAGCTAATCCTATAGCAAGCTTAGGTAATACTAAGTTATTACAATACGTATAAAGAAGTAAGCTTAAAAAAACTTAAAATATATACTAATCTTAAGCGAAAGCCTAACCCCTTAAGAAAACTTAATAAGCTAATATAAAGGAAACCTAGTTAACTATAAGTTAGTATTCAAATATTATAATACCTTTAGATATTCTAAGCTATATATATATTATACTAATAAAACTAGTAAGTACTCCTTTAGCTAGAAAGCCTAAGTAATCTTATTAAACTCTATTATACTAAAAATAGAATATTATAATTATTACTCTTTAATAAGACATTTCTAATAAATATAAGTTATTAGTTTATATTAATTATAGTCCTATTTCTTATATATACTACCTATTACTACTACTAATTAAATAACTTAGTAAGGCTTTTAAACTAACCTAAAGAAATAAGTAACTACTACTTAGAACTAGAAAGTTATCTAAACTCAATTATTTAGAAGAAGTAAAAGTCGTAATAAGGTTTCTATTAGTAAACTAGTAGAAAGAGTATTACTAAATTTATACTCTATAACCTTTTATAAATATACCTAATAATTACTTTAATAGGTAGGAAGTCTACTTCCCCCCCAGCCCTACTTATAAAATACCTACTAGAAGAAAAACTTAATTCTTATTTTAATAATATTTCTTCTAAATAGTATAAATAAATAGTTAAAACTTTTAATAATAGATCTCTTAATTCTAGTATTAATAAAAAATATAACGAAATATGATAAGTAATATGAGTTATAAAATTTAGTAAATTATTAAATCTTTAAATATATATTACGCTTACTAGTATTCTAATAGGTATACTTATTTAAGTATTATTTCAACCCTTAAGTACTACTTAATATTAAAACTTCTATAATTAATATAAACTTTTAAAAATAGTAGTAGGCTTTTATAGAACCTTTTTTATATAGTAATACACTACTTCACACTAAGACCTATAAGGTATTCCTACCATAAAACCCCCTAATTTTTATAAGGTTAACTTCAAATCAGGTAGGAATACTAATTAAATTTAAGTATATTAATAAGTAGAAGAAAACAAACTAATAAGGATTATTTTAGTAATAATAAATAAAATAGTAATAGCTTAAATTTAAAATCTAGCTTCTAAGGCTTAAGTTGTAATTTATAGAAAATACTTTAGGTATAATACCTTCTAAGTTGCCTAGAATAAGACACTATAGAAAGTAAGAATTCTATATAATTAGATACTAAGCTTATATAAAAAGTTTTTAATAAGTTAAATAGTTTAAAAATATTATTTAAAATAAGAAATATATTTTTTCTAAAACTAAATACTAACTAGAGACTAATAGTATATAAGTAGAATAATCAAAAAATGAAAAATATTTTAAAAAAAAAGTTAAATAGTATATAAAATTATTAAAAGGGAAATACTTATAACTAGACTTATACTTAATAGATTACCTAACTCTTATAATTAGAATATTTTACTATTTTAAATTAGTATTAACTTACTATTAAAAATAAAAGTTTTAGGAATATAGTTTCTTCTAAAGAATATTATACCTTATTATATAATACTTTTAAATAAGCTGAAGTATACATTCTATAAAGATACTAATATAATAATTATTAGTAATTTATCTTAAAATATAGACTAAGGAGTTAACTTTATATATAAATATTTAAGTATTAAACCCCTATACGTTATAAAAGTAAATATAAGTAAGATCTTTAATATATTATTAATTAATCTTAATATTCTTAAATAGATTTAAGTAAACGTATATAGGGTTGGACCTAGAAAAAGGTAAACTATATATATATAAAGTAAAACTAGAAGGAATTCTAGTAGAAGCTTATAATAGTTCTAATATATAAATCAATTATTAAATATATATATAAAAGCAAAAGATTAATTAAACCTTCTAATAACTAGTTTCTACTAAAGTTTCTTTCAAAATACTAGTATTAAACTTAGTTTTATAAAATAAAACGAATAATTAGAAACTTAGGAGTATTATATTACTTATATCTATTCTCAAACTTTAAATATATAAAAGACTTTTATTACTTAATTAAATATAAATATTCAAATATATTAGAACTAATAAGCTATTTTTAGTAAGTAGAACTAATAATATAAAATAAACTAAGTATAAAATTAAAATACTAGAATAGATACTTATTAGATATTATAAAGAATACTAATATATCTTAATAGTAGGATAGTAGCTATAGAAATCGGAATCTACTAAAAACTATATAATAACTTACTTACTAAATATACTAATCCTAAAAATAGATAGTATTTAAATATCTTATTTATATTTCACCTTTAGTATAAAAATAATATACTAAAGAATAAATAGATATAGAAATTAGTAATAAAACTTAAAGTATAAACTTAAATAGAATGACTTCTAATATAAATTTTAATAATAGTAGTAAATATTTTAATAAGAACTTAAAGTATTAAAATAAAGAAAGATTTTATATAAATAGTAGTTAGATATAAGTTAGTTAATTTTAAACTATAGGGAAATTCTATTTTAAAAAAGTATTCATATTTTATATAGTAAAAAGGAAACTAATTAATATTCTAATACCTAGATATAGGTTTTATATAGTAATATAACTAAATATAGAGATAATAGCGGGAGCTTTAAATAGAATTCTCTTTTCTTTTTAATAATCTATTACTTTAAAATTAATTTATCTAAAACTAAAGTTTAATAGCTAGAAGAATTTAATATTTCTATTAAATCTAATATATTTTTAATATCTCTTAAAAGTCTATAGGAAGGAATAATTCTTATATCAAGTTATATTTATAATTATAATAAGATTTTAAAATAAATAACTTCTAGTTAATAAAATAATATAAATAAGAGAAGTTAGTAAAACAGATCTATAATTTTAAAATAAAGATTAGCTTTAAAAGTTAGATATATTAAATTTTAAATAAATAGCTTAAGAATAAGTTACTATTAGTTAGATAACTAGTTAGAAGCTTCTAATATCTAGGTTCTAATACTTTTAGTAAGTTTTAACTATCTAATATATAATTAATAACTAATTTAGAACTAGTATAAATAAGGAGAATCTAACTATCTAATTAAAGTATAGTATTATAATAACTAGAAAGTAGTATTAATATAATATAATTTCTACTTAATATTCTAAATATTAAAATAAAGTAATTTAACTAAATATAAATAAATAGTAAGAATAATTATAATTTAACTAAGACAGTTATTAGAATAATATTAAAAAAAGTAATTACTAATAAAACTTTACATCTTATAATATTATTAAATTATAGAAACTTTTTAGAGCTTTCTACTACTATAACTAATTAGAAATAACTAATATAATATTTAAATTAGTAGCTTATAGGATAATAATAACGAAGCTAATATAGAATAACTATATAACTAAATTCTATATCTCTCCTATAAGAAATAAAAGTATAATTTAATAACTAAATAGTAATAAGTTTAAGAAGTATTATAATATATATTTAGGTTTAAAATATAGTTTATAGTAAGCTAAAAAAACTAGTACTAATATATAAACTTTTAAAATAGCTAAATATTTTATTATCTAATTAATAATATATATAAATAAATTAATAAAATTCTTATTATTTCTATTTACTATTTAGTAAAACTATAATTAAAGGAATAAGTTTAGTAGAATTAGTAAGAAAAGAAAACTTTAAATAGTTTAATAAAGTTTATAATATACTAAAAACTCAAACCCTTAGTATATTAATCTAGTAGCTATATATTATAAGTAGCTATAAGTAAGATAACTTAGTATAAAGAAGCCTATAAGGTATAGAGATATACTTATAGTAATCCTATAGTAAGCCTTTAGTTTTTAAAAGCTATTATAATATATAATAAGATATTAGTTCTATTAGAAATAGTAAGACTTAAAATATATACTAATCTGAAATAAAAGCTTACTCCTAATTAAAATACCTATAATATAAAAGTTAGGAAAACCTTAAAAGAAGTTAGTATTTTCCTATCTATTTAAATAGATATAAGAAGTAGTAAATAGTTAAACTTAACTCTAGTTTGATATTATAAAAAAATATAAAAAGTATAGAATAAATAGGAGCTTTAATACTAATAAAATACTACTACTCCTATTATTTTTTTACTTATTTAATAAAATAAGACTAGATTTATATCTAACTTCTAGTTTTAAAGTTTTTTATAGGTTAATTTAAATTAAAAATATTATTAAATAAAAAGTTTAATTAAAATAATATATTTATTAAACTATAATATAAATATCTTAAAAAAAACTTATGAAAAACAGAAATCTCTAGTAGAATAAAAAAGTAAAATTCTTTTTAATTTTAATTTTTAGTGTAAATACAAACTATAAAAATATAACTTATTAATCCTTTAGTTTCTTTAAATTTAAAGCTAGAAATACTAGAAAAGTCACTATAGGGATTAATAACTAGTTCTAAATATTATAATAGAAAATAGTATCTAATTTAGTACTTTCTATATAATACTAAAAAATATTTACTATTTCTAATAACTTAATATAACTTCTAATTAAAACTATAAGTAAAATACCTAGATATAAAAAAACCTTCATAGGTTAGTAGTAATAAGCTTGAGAATAATACTTTTTAATAAAGTCTTTTCCAAAATAACTAACAATCTGCTAAATAGAAGTAATTTATAATTAACCTAGGTATAATTAGGCAGTTTAATACTTAGTAAGATATTAATAAGAAAGTAACTTCTTATTTAAAGTATAAACTACACCTACCTAAAAAAATATAATATCTACTAACTATATTAACTACAAAATATAAAGTAAGCTATATTATAATAGCTTATAAGTATTATAGAACTAGCTAATAGTAGCTAAATGTTTATAATGATATCACTTTTTAATCTTTTGATATTAGTTCTTCTTATTATATTAAAATATAATCTAATAAGTATTAGATTATTTACTTATTAATAAGAAATATAAACTAAGTTTAGACTATTATAAAATAAGTTAGTTTTACTTTACTAATAATCTTATTATAATAGTAATTAAGCTTAATATAAAAAGAACTATTTATTTAGATAATTAGTTTTTATAACTATTTAACTAAATAGTACTATAATACTACTATCTACTAGATAATAGCTAAACACCTCTAAATTAAAATCTATACTAGAATATAATAATACCTCCTATATATATAAATAAATATAAATAAGCTTTAGCTTAACATTTTCGTAAGTAATTACTCTACTACTTTTGCAATAAATAATAGTATTTCGCAAATTATAATTTTAGTATAAATAGAATTAAATCCTTTAAAAATAATTTAAATATATAAAAAAATCCTATAAGCAGTAGAATAACCTTATTATTATAATCTACTAAGAATAAATCCTTCTTTATTTTAATTTCCTTATAAACCTAGAAACCTATAGGTTAGAAGTATATAAAAAAGATAGCTAGCTAGTAGCTAGATAGGCTAGCAGCTAGTCAGATAGACTTAACTTTTCAAAAGTTAATAAATACTTTATAACAAAAACCAACCTCAGAACTAAAGAATATTAAATATTTTTAGAAATAGTAAAATACTTTATAATTCAACTAATATATATATATAAAATCTAAGCATATAGCTTAGTAATATAACTAATACCCTATAAGAAAAGTTTAAAAATCTTATTATTCTATAAAAGAAATCCTAAATATTTTATAAAAGAATTCCTAAGTATTTTATAAAAAAATTCCCAAGTATTTTATAAAAGAATTCTTAAATACCCTATAAAAAGATTCCTAAATATCCTATAAAAGAATTCCTAAGTACCTTATAAAGAAATTCCTAAGTACTTTATAAAAAAGTTCCTAAATACTTTATAAAAGGATTCCCAAATACTTTATAAAAAAATTCCTAAGTACTTTATAAAAAAACTCCTAAATACTTTATAAAAAAATTCCTAACTATTCTATAAAAGAATTTCTAAATACTTTATAAAAAAAGTTCTAATACTAATTACAAAACCTAGTAATATTTATATTCTATTTATAATACCTATTTAGAATACTATAATACTAGAAACCTTATACTTTTAGTATTTATAACTACGAAGAAAAATATATTTGAAATTTTCAAACTCAAGTAAAGATTAACCTAAATACCCTATAAAGAAATTCCTAAATACTTTATAAAAAGTTTATTAAGTATCTTCTAAATATTTCTATTTTATTATTAAAACTAGAGATTATAGTAATTTAATAAGAAATAGCTAGTAATATTAATTTTCTATTATATTTATTATAAAAATATATTCTTAATATTATTAAAATAAATTGATTAGAAATTAAAAATTAATAACTCTATACGTATTTAGACTTTAGAAAGAAGTATAAAATATATCTTAATAGGAATAATAATTATATTTTTTATTATAAGGTATCCAAAAGTAATATAATAAGTACTAAGTAGAATAGATATATTAAATTATAATAAGAAAGTTTTTTTAATAGAATAGATTTATTTTAATTCTATAGAAGAATATAAATATTACTACTTTTAATATTATTAATAGAATAAATCTGTTAAATATAAAGTCTAATTATAATATTATTTCTAAATATTATAAAATAAACTAATACTATTATATTATAATTACACTATTTATTTTAA
>QAPG01001171.1:0-10670 GCA_004366825.1 Colletotrichum spinosum
ATATATATATATATATATATATATATATATATATATATATCATATGTATATAGAAGGTAAAATTGGGTATGTGATTAGTATGACTAAATATAGCTTTATATATTATATAAAGCGTTCTTTTACCTAATGTCTATATTATAATTATAAAAGATCTACTTATTATCTAGAGGTTTATCAATAAAAATATATTTCTTACTTTTTTAATTTCTAGAGTCTTACTTTAACCTTAAAGATACTATTTATAAGTTAATATTAAAATAAATTATACCAAATTATACCAAATTAATACTTTTTAAAATCTTATTATAGACTATCTTTCTTATAAGTTTATTACACTTATTAAATCTAAGTCTGTATAATGTTATAATATAAAGAATGCTATTATTAATATATTATTTATCTATTTTTCTGTAAATCTAAAAGTATTATAAAAACCCTAACGTTTTATATTTAGCTTCTTATCAAGTTTTGTTAAGATTTCTAAGCTTAATATAAAGTATATTCTTCAATTTAATTCTAGTATATTCTTAAGTTATTAGTTTACAACTAGTAAACGTCGTAATTAATCGATTATATAAATAGTATATAACTAGTTATCTCTATTTATAATATCTATATCTAGGTTATAGTATGTATATATATACTATATATTATAGAGATAAATCTATATAATAATCTTTTTATTCTTATTAGTTTAAATAAAGAAGTTAGCTATTTTGGTATTATATTTAACTTAATACTAATAACACTCTCTTTTATAACTAAAATATATAGAATACTAAGATTAATATAAAATATAAAAGTAGTATAAAATACTAAAATAGTATAAAATATAAAATTAATATAAGATTGCCTCTAATTATATAAGTCTTTTTAATTATACCAAAAACTATAAAAATATTATAAATAGTATTTTTTTAAAGAATATGCCTTTTTAATACTATATTAAATATTTTAAATTCCTATTATAGCATACCTTTCTTTCTCTTTATTACTTTCTTCTTATTATTTTATATACCTTTTTTTACTTTTAGTTCTTCTTCTTATAACTATTAGTAGCTTTTGTAACTTATTTTTCTATTTATATTATCGTCTTATTTATTATTATAAACTTTTTAAAGGTTTAGTTGTTAAATTTCTTAGTTATATTATCTATAAGATTATTTTTGCTATTAATTTGATAGATCTTAAGGATCTCTTTTCGTTTATATAAATATTAGAATACTATAATATTAATTATAAAGTATTTCTTTTAGTAGTATTTAGCTAAATAAAATACTTATAGAAAGAGTAGGAGTTAGTATAGATTACTATTAGTATTACTAGTATTTTTAAATATTTCGTTATTCTTTTAAAAGTAGTAGAGATTATATAATTTATATTAATTCTTATAGTTATATCATAATCCTTAGAAGTTAGTATATTTTATATAATTCTCTTTAATTTAATAGAAGAAAAGTAAATAATATTACTTTTAAGTTTAAAAATATTAGTATTCTTATTATTTCCTTTAATTTTTATTTAGGTACCTTTGCTCTAGATTTAAAATAGTATTTAAGGTCTTTACTCTATCTATAGATTTAACTATAAACTTTACTTAATAATAGTATTCATACTAATACTAGCTTATAACTAGTTAAAATAGTAATAAAATTACCTATTATTATAAATAATTATACTCCTAGTTCTAATATTTAACCCTATAGTAGTAGAAGACTTCATAATAATAATCTATATAAAGAGAGCTTTATGAAAACTAGGGTTTAATATATATAGTTAAAAATAACTACTAAAGTTATAAGGTTAAGAATCTTTTTAAACCTCTTAAAGATAGGACAAAATAAAGTGTTTATAAAGCTAGGTATTCCATAATCTATCACGTTTCAATATTTTTTATACCAAATTTAAGATCCCCTTAAAATCTATATAATTACTTATAAGAAGAGAAGTATGAAATAAATATAGTAATACTTAGTTATAATTCTTATAATTAAAACTATTAGTTTATTAGATTAAACTTTAATAAAACTATTTTAAAAGTTATAATTAATAAGTAGCTTATAGACATTTAAAAATAATTATCTAGCTATCTTATAAGTTATTATGCCAAGCTAAAGTTTTTAGAAACTAAGTATTAATTAGATAATACCTTAATATTAATATATTACTATAATATTAATGATTAGATATTTTAAAGTATTATAGTAATCTGATTATAAGGGTTTTAAAAGCTATTAAGTTATATTAGGAGTATCTATTTCTATATAAGTATGATTTATATTTTAGCTATATTCAATATATTAAAATTATTTGCTAATAAGAAGAAGCTAAACCTTACTATATTTATATAGAAATTATTAATTAATTTATATTAATAGTAGAGAACTTTTCTATTAGTAGTATAAAATCTTATCTTAAAGATAAGTAAGATTTAGTTTATAATAAAGACATTAAGATTATAAATATTAAAGTTATAATCAATATTTAAATAATTACTAGACAAATATTATATTTATCTTTAGATTATTAGTCTCCTTTTATAATTAAGTAAACTTTTAACTTTAACAACTACTTATACTTATTAAGTTTATAAATATAAACCTAATAGTATTTAAAACCTATTTAACTTCTTATAGTTAACTTATTAACTTTAATCTATAATTATAAAATCTAGTAACTTCTTAAGTATATTTCTTTAACTTCTTAAAACTCCTAAGCTAATAAATATATATCCTAAAACCTTATACTTTTCTTTATATAATTTAAACATGCTTCTTAATTTATAAACTATTAGTAAGATATTAAAAAAGAGGTAAGTCTTACTAATATATAGTTTTAAAACTTAAGGATTTTATATTATATTATAATAATTAGAACCTTCTTAAAAATATATAAAATTCCTCTTAATCTTACTTTAAGTTCTTTAAACTACTTAAGAATAATAAATAACTAACGAAATAATTCAAATACTACCTATGTCTCTTTTTATTTATTTTATATATTAATAGTCTTATTACTATTTACTTTAAATTATCTATCTCTATAAAACTCTTAGCCTAATTAAACCTTGAGTACTTATTAAAAAGAAATAACTAGTTTTATATAAGTTCTAAGATTTCTCTAAATCTTATATCTTACTAAAAAAGCTATTTTGAAAGATATTTATAAAGTAAATCTTATTAAAAGTGAAATCTATAGCTACCCCTTTTTTATATTCCTTTTTAATACTTCTTTAAAAACTTCTATAAAACTTATAAATTTTTAAAAAAACAAGAATAAGCTAAAACTTAAATCTTATCTTAAAGTAAGTAAGTTTCCCTTTAGAATTTTAAATACTTACTTACTTAATACTTAATTTAATTAAACACTATTTAGTAATCTTATCTATTTCCTTATTAATATCTTACTTTATAGATATACCTTTTAATTACTCTATAAATTTAATAGTTCTCTTTTAAATCTCCTTAAAGTTTATTTATAATATCTTATATATAAGCTTTTTAAAGGCATTATTAAAAAAACTCCTTCTTATTAAATATTATATCTCGAGTTAGGAGGCATAATTGTCCACAACAATAAGTAATTTTATTACTATTTTAACTAGTTGTAAGCTAGTATTAATATGAATACTATTATTAGGTAAAATATATAGTTAAATCTATATATAGGGTAAAGAGCTTAGATATTATTCTAGGTATAGAGCAAAAGTAACCAAATTATATCTCGAATTATAAAAACCTCTTTTTAAAAAAGATTTTAAAACCTACAAGAGTTATTTAAAATATAACTTATTAGAAATCCTAATAAGATTCTTAATATAGGTTTTAAATATTAATTCTATTTTAATTAAACTTTATAAGTTATTATATAAGTATAGTACTTATATTTTGTAATTAATAAGAATTCAGCATTAATATATAAGTATTTTTATCTTTCTAGAAATATTCATAGAACTATTTATATAATATTCTCTAATTTTATAAAACTAAAAGAATATAATTATATATATATACAGTTACTTTAAGAACTTCAAGCTATAGAATATAGAGTAGAAATATCCTAATAGCTATAGATTTCATATATTTTTTAAATATTACTATTATTCCTTCTATTCTTCTATTTTGTATGTAAATGTTTAATACAAAGAATTTGAATTTAATTCTTTTCTTATAGATTTCTATTTAGATTACTCTATACTTCTAGATCTAATTATCTATTTTAATCTTTTTACTAATAGTTTTTTATTATTCTTAAGAAGTTAAAAAGCTCTCTAATTACTTTTAAAACTTATTTTATTCTTTTTAAATAAAAATAGAAATCTAATATTAAAGTAATTACTTAATCTATAAAGATTACTATTAATATATAGTTTTTATAATTCTTACTAAAATTATGAAAGTTAATAGTAATCTTTTCTCTTGAATTAATATATTATAGTACTTCTTTTAGAATTCTATATATTTTTCTATATATCTTCTTTCTTATATATATATTATAATTTGTAGTTAAAACTATATAAAACTAAAATTTCAATCTTACTGTTTTAATAAATATTAATAAGTAGTTTATTACTTTAAAACTTAAGTACTTTAACTTTATACATTAAAACTCTTAAAACCTAGCTATAACATATTTCTATATAGAAATAATATATTTATATTACTACTAAAATTTAAACAGTTTGTTTTAAAGTAGAAGCTTTATAATTATTAATATTTTAAAAGTAGCTTCTTCTAGAAAGTTGTATTTAAATATATATTATCTACTTATAAACTTAAAAGTATAGAGATAAATCCTATCTATTCTCTTAATATAATTATTTCTTAAGCTTTAATCTTATTATAGACTTTTTATAAAGCTTGTTAAATAAGACTATATTACTTATAAAACCAAAATATAACATTATATTACAAAATTATAACTTTATAAGCTTATAAAAACTTTAAATAGTAATTTTGATAATATTATAACTTTTAAAAAGAATCTTTTAAATTCTAATCTAAAAATAATTACTTAAAGAAAATCTTATAAGAATTTAAAATTACTTTATATTATTAGTAGTTGTATTAAAAATCTTTGATCTATTTAAAGTCATATACCTCTTCGGACCTTTTAAAAGAAGTTATACCTAGTAGTTAGCTCTTACTTTATAAACCTTATAGATACTACTAGTACTAAGGAACTATTTAAATAGAAGAAACCTTAAGTAGTAAATATAGTTAGTTAATATAATTACTAATAAATAGGGAAAGTATAAACCTATTTATTATAATTACTTCTTTAAAAGATTATAGTTATATAATACTAATACTAGCTAGCTAGTAATACTTATCGCTAGCTATTAATAGTTACTAGCTAGTAATAGCTAATAGTAGTAGCTAATAGCTAGTAGTAATTACTATATTTAATTTATATAATTAGAAAGTATAAACTAACTAGTTATAGTTACCTACTATAGGATTCAAACCTACTGCTCTTACTATAATAGTAAGAGCTAGCTAGACGTTAAACTACTATATTAAGCGGGATTACTTTATATTATTAAATATATATATATATATAATTAATCTTAAGTCTAAAATTATAAGACTTATAAGAATATAAAATTTATCTAAGACTATTAGAATTATATTTACTATATTATAAGATTATTTATGTAGTTAACAAATTAAAATTAAATCTATAATCTTCTTTCTATATCTTATAAAACCTTTATTCAATTTTATCTTCCATTTTAAAATATTTTAAATTCTTTAATTAAACTTCTAAATATAATATTAGATTTCTTTATTAACATAGAAGTTCTTTAATAGAAGGTATTTTATCTAATAAATCTTATAACTAATGTTTCTATTTAATTCATATTTCTTATTATTATCTAAATCTTATTTATAATACTTATTAGTATTATATTGATTAGAAGTAATTTTCCCCCTTTAAGTTTAATCTTAATTTTAACTCTTTATAAAAAGAAGAAATCTCTCTATTATTTTTCTATTATTAATCTAAATATTTATAAAATTAAATATCCTTCTTATTAATCTAAGTTTAATTAGAATGATCTTCTAATTTAAAATAAAGAAATAAGTCTAATTTATAATTTTAGTAAGTATTAAATTATTATTTTATAACTTTTAAGAAACTATAATTTAATATAAACAAATTAAGATTTAATCTAAATATATATACAAATGATAATATATGTTATAAATTAAATAGTAAGCTTATAAGTATTTAGAATCTTAACATTAAAATACTTATAAATAGCTTTTTCTTATTAAAAGATTTAGGTTTTTATATTAGTTTTAAAATTTATTTTCTTCTTCATAAACTCCATAAATACTACTTAATGTTCTATAATTACTTCTATTTTCCTTTCTATCTTATCATAATTTATATAACTCTTAAGTTTAAATAATCAGATACTAAAACCTCTTATTATATTATAAGCATATTTTAAGAAATCTAAAGAAAACTATATTTCTAATATATTATAAGAATATACTAATAGGACTATATAGTATATCTAGCAACTAGCTAGCTATAATTATCAAAGTATTAGAAAGAGTTTTTAGCTAAAGGATTACAACTTAAATTTTTTAAATAATAGTCTATATAGTAATGAAATCCTATATATATATTTAAACCTTTCCTAGTTAAAACATTTAGCTATATTCTTATAATTCTATTACTTCTATTTAATGTTTTAAATAATTAGTATAAATAAAGATGTTAAGTAGTAACTATTCTTATAGAGAATAACTACCTCATAAGTATAGACTGAATATAAACCTTAATAAGTTGTATTAATTAATACCCAACTTAGTAGAAATATATAATAAGACTACTAATATTATATTATATTATTGCTAAGAGTTCAACAGATTAATTAATAATAATAATAAGACAATAATTCCTAAGGAAAATACTTCTAAAAATAAATATCTCTTATATACTATTTAAAATAATTTAGAACTTGGTATTAATATAAATCTTTATAAATAATATATTAAGGAAATTAATTAGAAAACTTATAAGAAGACTTTATATAAAGTATATCTTAAAAAGAAGAATACTTACTTTTTAATATAAGAAGAAAAAGAATATTAATTTCTATTATAATCTCTAAATCTAAACAGTTACCATTCTTTTAATAATTAATACTTAGATTTAATTAGTAATTCTAATTATTGTTCTTATTATTATTCCTCCTAGTATTAAACCTAATAAGTATTATGGGAAATATATCTAAAACTATATAATTCTAAATAGTAATATATTAAAAATAGATATAAAAGTAATAAGAAGCCCATAAAAAGTAGGTTATAGCTTTTATTTAATAACTAGTTAGATAATTAATAATACTTAAGTTATCTAAAAAATAAAAAGCAGTTATTTCTATATAACTATAGAATAATAAGAGAAGAACTGATAGTTAAATAAGTTAATAATTAGATTATAACTATTACAAATAGCTATTAAATCTGATTAAATAATATAATTAATTAATAGATTTAATAAGTATTTATAAAGTTAGTATTCTAACTCTAAATAGAATAGAGAAATTATAAAGCTAACCTAAAGCATAATTCTATCCATATTAATTTTATTATACTTACTTACTAATAGTATATTAATCTAAACATATAAGAAGAATTATATAAATAGAAACTGAAAGAAATATAATCATAAGAATACTAAATATTTATATATACTATTATACTAAATAGTTAATATTATATTAGAATCTAAATATATCTAGTTTTAAATAGAATAAGAGAGAAATCTGTATCTATTTCTACTAATTATATCTGAATTTAAAAAAAGAAATAAAAAGACTTAATATTTTAATCCTAGAAACTAGAAATATTATTATAGAAACTAAAGGACTATAAGAAGTCTAATAGCATTATATTAATAAATTAATATAAAATAGAAAATATAAATATTTATATATAGATTTATAGTTTTTCTAATTATTCTTATTTTTATAAATAATAAGATATATAGGATTAGTAATTCTATTAATATTGAATAGTTAGTTATAAGATATCAATAAGCTAAGTAATATTATACTTATTTTAAAATAGAAACTATATATATATTAGTTATACTATAGATTATAGAGGTATACTTCTTATATAATAAGATAAAATATAGAACTATAAAATATAGGGGTAAAATAAGTATAAATATAATACTAATAACTATTTAAAAGTAGAATACTATAAAATCTTATGTTTTAACTCAAACTATTAATACTAGTTTTTATATTTTAAAGATCTAGAGAAATAAATAGGTATAGAAATAAACCTCATAATCCCTATACTAGCTAAAGAGTTAATCCCTATAGGAAAGATAACTAAACGTTTAAGAATCATTCTCTAAAATACTAAAGAAATAGAAATAATAAAGAATATAGATTCTTACTTATAAATAGACCTTATTAGTAAATAGTTAGTTATATTACTAAGATTAATTTTAATTAAAGTTATTATACTTATTTTAAAAAGATTTAATAATTTAATATTAGAACTAGAGAAGTTGTATTAATTAATATTCTTCCCTATAGACTTAAATAATTACTTATAGAAATTATACTAGCTATCTATTAATCTGTTTAATGAGAAAGATATATAGATTTCTTATTAAAGTAATATTCTATAAGCTAAGAAGGAATTATAATAAATATTTGGATAAATACTTAATATTATAAATAGATATCTATTATTAAACTAGAAGTATTTACTTAAAAAATTATTAAGAATAATAAGACTATTTATATACTATATATTAATAGAATAAGAGAAAATCTTAGAACTTATATAGAAGTATTTCGAAAAAGATATAAAGTTATTGCAATTATAAATATTTCTACAAAACTTATAAATAAATAAAACATATTTGATACAATTACAATAAAGTTAGTTTTAATCTCTGAGAATATTAAATATATAATTAATTTAAAACTAAATAAGAAGTTACTCTATAGGCCTATATATCTACTAAATAAGTAGTAATTAGAAGAATTAAAAATGTATATTATAAAGAATTTAATAAATAGATATATATAGCTATCTATAAGTAATATAAGTATATTTATCTTTTTTATATTAAAAAAAGATAACTTTCTATATTTCTATATTGACTATAGAAATATTAATAAGGTTATAATTAAGAGTTAATACTTATTACTCCTAATAAGTAAGTTTTCAAATAAACTCTAAAGAGTAATATAAATTCTAAAAGTTAACCTTAAGAATACTTATTATTATATTAAAATCAAATTAGAATATTATTAAGACATAGTATTTAGAATATAATATAATTACTATACATATATAGTAATACTATTTAATATTATTACTATATTAATAACTGTTTAAATAGATATTAATTATATACTTGCTAATTTAATTAAAATATACTATATAATATATATTAATGGTATTATAATATATATATTAAATATCAAAGAGGATTATATTAAAATATTATTATAAATACTTACTAAGTAATATAAAATATATTTCTTTATTAAACTTTCTAAATATAAATTATATATAGAAGAAATAAGTTTTCTAAATTATATAATTATTTAAATAAAAGTTAAAATAGACTTAATAAAACTTTAAACTATTACTAAATAGAAACTATTAGAAATATTTAAAAAAACTATAAGTATTTTTAAATTTCTATAATTTCTATTATAAATTTATTACTAATTATTTAAAAATAATAATACTATTTACAATACTTCTTGGAAAGAAAATAGAAAAGAAAGTCTTCTTATAATTGGAAAATATAAGATCTATATTTAATATTATGAAATACTTTCTTTTTAATAATTATTCTCTAATATTAAGATCCTTTTAGGAATGTTCAAATAGAAGTAGATATATTATAATAAGTAATCTTAAGTATCTTATTATAAAAAGTAAAAAACTAATAGTAACTAATTACATATTACTCTAAGAAGTTTAATAGGATAGAATAAGAATAAAGAATAAATTAACAAGAATTACTAGTTATTATTAAAAGCTTTAACTATTAGAATTATTATCTATTAGAGTCTTTTTTAAAATATAATAATCTTAATAGACTATTAAACTTTATGAAGTATTATTATAATATTAATATAAAGCCCTTAAAAAAAGCTTACTTATTAGATCTATAAGTTTTTGATATTTAACTTTAATCTAAATTATTAGTCTAAAGCTATTAATTTGATGGATAAACTATTCTAATAATTAGATTATATAAAAAAGGAAGTAGAATATTATAATATATTACTAATTCTTATAAATAGATTATAACTTATTAAATTATTATTAATAGATATTTACTAAAGGTTACTAAAACTAAAAGAAACTTAGAATTAGTAAAAACCTTTATTTAAATAATATAAATATAGAAAACGTATTTCAATATAGAAGTTAGATTTAGAAGTAGAAGATATTTAACCTCTTATAAATACTACTTCTTTAGAAATACTAAAAATATAATAATAATTATAACTATAATTACTTATAGTAAAAAGAAATATAAAATAATAAGAAGTATTTAGTAAGTATTAATAAGTAAAACAAGTTTATGAAAAACTAAAATTATTATTATAATATAATATATTTTATATTTAATAATAAGGAGTTTTATAAAAAGTAAAATGG
>QAPG01001172.1:0-10892 GCA_004366825.1 Colletotrichum spinosum
AAATATTTATAATAACTACTATATATTTTAACCTTAAGCTTTTATAGTATAGTGGTTATATTCAAAGTCTTTGATCTATTTAAAGTCATATACCTCTTGGGACTTTTTAAAGGAAGCTATACCTCGTAGTTAGCCCTTACCTTATAAACCCTATAGATACTACTAGTATTGAGGAACTATTTAAGTAGAGGAAACTTTAAGTAGTAAATATAATTAGTTAATATAATTACTAATAAATATAGAACGTATATTATAAAAGGAAGGTATAGCTTATATCTATTATAATTACTTCTTTGAAAGATTAAAATTATATAATACTAATACTAGGTAGCTAGTAATACTAATTACTAGCTATTAATAGTTACTAGCTATTAATAACTATTAGTAAGAGCTAATAGCTAGTAGCAATTACTATAAATAGCTTATATAACTAGTAGGAATATTAGTAATAGTTACTTACTATAGGATTTAAACCTACTATTCTTACTATAAGATAATAAAAACTAGCTAGACGTTAAACTACTATATCAAGCGGGAAAAGTTTTTATAATATAATATAATAAATATTTTTATTTATATTAAAACTAATAAAAAGATCTATATATAAATACCCCTAACATATAAAATACTAATTAGAATTCTAAAGCTTTTAAAAGTACTTTATAGCTTTTAATAATCCTTTATATTATAATAATAATATCTTAAGAAAAGCTTTAGAAATCTATAGTTTTCTTATATCTCTAGGAAAAATTGTTATTAATATAAAACTTAAATTCTTTTCTTTTTTTAAATTAATATTTATATCTTAGTTTTTTTAAAAATATATAAAATTCTTATAAGAAAAGCTATATAAGATTCTTAGTTATAATACTACTTGAAAAAAAGAAAGAACTTATAGTAATTCTTTAGTATTAAGGTTTTATATAATTAAAAAACTTAAAAGTTATAACTCTTATAAGCTATATATATAGAGAAGACTTATAAACTCCTATTAGAAAGATATTAATTTAAAGTGAGAGATAAATCTCTTATAATATACTTAGAGTTCTTCTTATATAAAAGAGAAATTTTATATTATAAGATAAATTTCTATTAGAAGAAAATAAATATAATACTATATATAGTAATTATTATAAACCTTAATATAATATTTATGATTAATTAATTAGCTTACTTTAGTTAAAACTCTAATCTTTAATATTAAGAAGTAGTAAACTAAATATTTAATTATATTTATAAAACTTAATATTTATATTTTAAGTATATTATATAATTTAGAAATCTAGAAGATATTTTAATAATCTCTTTAGATATAAATCTTTGAAATAATATATAAGATTAAAAAAGCTTTTAAAACCTTATAATAAAGCTATTTAGAAAGAATATTACTTAGAAAGCTATAGAGTAATCTATAGTTATGATATTAACTATAAAAACTAAACTATTTTCTCTTTTTTTAGTAGTAAAAAAGTACTATTTATAAGTTACTTACTAGTCTTATTATAATTCTAATTATTAATAGGCAGTTTAAAAGAAATAAGGTTTCTTATTAATAAGAACTAATTAGTAATAATTAAAGTCTAATATTATAACTTCTACATAGTAAGTCTTATTTCTAAAGGGTTTATAAGATTTTAAATATATCTAAAATATATAGATATTTATAACTACTAGTTCTATTAAGAAACTTCAAAAATAAACTATTAATTATTTATATTCTTTTAGTATAACTAATAATCAATAGTTTAATTACATTCTAATGATATAATTACTTAAGAGATTTTAAATAATTATATTTAAGTTATAAATAAAACTGTTTTGAAACATATTATATAAGTAATTTCAAGAAAAGTAAATAAATATAATTTAAGTTTTCCTAAGTGGAATTAGTATATAATATATATAAGTAATAGATTATATAAAATTACTATAAAGTTTAAGAATATAAGAAAGTAAAATACCTTTCAATTTAGAATTCAAAATTATAAATAAAAGAATATCTAAAAGTATAAAGCTTATAAATTAAATCTAATTTTCTAGAACTAAAGTCTAAAATAATAAGTTAAACTACTATATTACTATCTAAGAAAACTATTATAATAAGTAACTTACTTATTAGTATTAAGAAGAAATTTATAAAAAGTATTAGAAATATAATTATTTAGGTAAAATAAGAAATAAAAGTTAAAAAAGTAATACAAATTAGTAATTAGACTTTTACCTAGAGGGAGAAAGCTAATACTATTAGTACTACTTATAAAGAAGTTATTTAAAAAGACTAAAGTAATAATAAAACCTATAGGAATTATAGAAATTATAAATAGAATACGAAGAGTAAGTATAAAATTAATTAATTCTTATTATAATTAGTATAAGCAGTAATAATAGTATTATAAAACTCCTAGTATTTAATAGATACTATCTAGAAGTATAAAAATTAGGAAAGACTAATTAGAATCTATATAAGAGATACTTATTATAAATTTAATATTCTTATTATTTTGAATAGTAAGGAATTTAATATAGAGATAAATAGTCTTTTCTATATTAAGATTATAAATATTATTAATAAAGTAATACTTATACTAATAATAGGGATTTTAATAATAAATCTTAAAAGTATTATAATTTTAAATAAGGAAAGATAAATAATTAAAATAAGGATTATAAAGCTTTTCTTTATCCTCCTTACTTATATATTTATATTTATAATTAAATAAAATTAGAATTATTTTCATAGTTTTAAATATAGCAAATTTCATTATTTGAACTATAAGAGAGCTTTTAGTGATAATAAGTTTCTTCTATTTTTTAGAAATAAGAATAAATAACTTAAAAGTAAGTATAATATATTTTATAGTTTTCTTTAGAGTAATAAGGTATTTCCTTTTTAAAGTTTTCTTTGTTAATTATACTTTTATTATCCTTATTAGTAATCTTACTACTAATGACTATATTAATAGCTGATAAAATAGTATTTTTAATTACTTTTTATATAAACTTAGAATTATTAAGAAATGTATTAGAGGTCATAGGGTTTTTTTAGGAGAACTTTTATAAGTAAGAGAAGATATCTTAAGATTTCTATATAAATTAGTAATATAATAATAAAAAGATGTTATTTTAAAAATTAATATATTATTTAATAAGCATTTATAGTTAAAGAAAAAGAAGAAGTAAAATATATAACTATTTAGTAAAACTAATATTTTATATTATAATTTAGGAGTTTTTAATTAATAAAATAATAAGTACTAAAAATACAAATAATATTACTTTACTAGTTATAATACTTTTTTATATAATTACAAATTATTATTTAAAAACTTAAAAAGAAAAAGTTTAGAAGTTGAATAACTGTTTCAAAAGATTTATAAATAAAAGAATCTATTCTTAAATCTATTTATAAAGCTTATATAAATAGAAAGAAGCTCTAGAGATTTCTTTTTAAAAAATATATTAAATTAAGAAAGATATACTATATATATATATCTCGCGGGATTATATTAATATCCTCCTACTAAGTATCTAGTACTTCTATAGTCTCCGAAGCGATTTCAGATCTAAGAATAATAATATAATTAATTTAATAATATTAGAAATAATTCATATTAGATTGAGAGGGATATATTAGATTGAGAGAGATATACTTTATATATATACCTTATAGGATTATATTAATATACCCCTACTAGATATCTAGTACTTCTATAGCCTCCTAAGTAGTTTAAATTTACTAATAGTAGTATATTTAATTTCATTTAGTTACTTTTACTTTATACTTAGAATAATATCCAAGCTCTATACTCTATATATAGCTTCAACTATACACTTTACCTAATAATAATATTTATACTAATACTAACTTATAACTAGTTAAAATAGTAATAAAACTACTTATTATAATAGATAATTATACTTCTAGTTCTAATATTTAATTCTATAGTAGTAGAAGGCCTTATAGTGATAATTAGAGAGAGTTTTATTAAAATTAAAACTTAATATATATAGTTAAAAGTCATTATTAAGGTTATAGGGTTAAGAGTTTTTGTAAACTTCTTGATGATAGAATAAAATAGAATATTAAAGCTAAATATTCTATAATCTACTATTTTTCTATATTCCGTCTTTAATATAGCCTAATAGTAAGAGTAATAGTATATTATATCTTTATAATAGAATTGAAATCTCCTTAAAATCTATATGGTTATCTATAAATAGAATACTCTAGAATAAGTATAGAAATATCTAATTATAATTATTATACTTAAAGTTATTAGTATATTAGACTAGGCTTTAATGAACTTATTCTAAATATTATAATGAATAGGTAGTTTGTAGATATTTAAAAGAAAGTTATCTAGTTATTTTATAAGTTACTTTATTAAGCTAGTAATATTAGAAACTAAGTATTAATCAGATAATATTTTAATATTAATACTTTATTGCAATATTAGTTACTAGATACTCTAGAGTATTATAATAATATAATTGGAGGGGTTTTAAAAGCTATCTAATTATATTAGAAATATCTATATTTATATAAGTATTGTTTCTATATTAGTTATACTTAATTAATATATTAAGATTATTTGTTAATAAGAGTAAGCTGAGTCCTATTATACTTATATAAAATTATAAGTTAACTTATATTAATAGTAGAGAACTTTTATATTAATAGTATAAAGTTTCGTCTTAGCGGTAAGTAGGATTTAGTCTAGGGGATATTAAGGTTATAGATATTGAGGTTATAATAAATATTTAAATANAAATTATAAGTTAACTTATATTAATAGTAGAGAACTTTTATATTAATAGTATAAAGTTTCGTCTTAGCGGTAAGTAGGATTTAGTCTAGGGGATATTAAGGTTATAGATATTGAGGTTATAATAAATATTTAAATAGAATACTTATAGTTAGTAGTAATTGAATATTTTAAAATATTTGAATTATATATTAATAGTTATAAAAGTATATGGGTATAAGCTTATTATAGAAGGAGTTATTAGTTATTTATTATTAAAAAGGTTAATATAGGATAAGTATACTAGTTATAGCTATGAGGGGTTTAGCTTTAGATTAACTAAAAGCTAGCTATAGTAGTTAGTAGGGGGGTAGGAGAGCTAAAGTTGTATTTTAAGAAGTAATATATCTACTAATAGTTATAATAGAGAGCAAGCTATTAGCCCTTCCTATATTTGATTTCATAATTAAAGACCTCATTTTTATTATAAAACGTCTATTGAAATTAAAAGCCTTTTAAAACTTTAGAGAGAAATATCTATTTTTCTTAGAAAACTATTTTGAATAATTAAGAAAACTAAATCTTTCGAATTAATTAATTTAAGCTTCATATTAATATTACAATCTCTGAGAATTTATAAACTCTTTATTTAATAATGAAATTCTTTTGAAAGGATTTAATAAGGAATATATAAAGTTTATTATTAAATTAAAAATTAGTAAGATTTCTAATTATTTAATAAGAATTTAATAATTATTATCAACTTTATTTTACTTTAAGCTTACAATTCTTTGAGTAAGAAAAGTATCAAAATTAAATCTAATCAGAGAGAGATTATTTTATTAATTATAAGTTTTAAATCTTTTCTATATATTAATATAATCTTTTATAAGATAGAAGAAATTAAAGATATTCTTTAAATATAAATATATTATAAAAGAATAGTAGCGAAGTTATAATATTGAACTATATTAAAAACACAATATCTCTAGACTTTGTAAAATACTTTTCTAATATAATAAGAAATCTTAATATTTAATCATTTAAATTTCAGAATTATATAAATTATAGTAAAATAAAAGGAAAATAGAAGTAACTATAGAATACTAAGTATCATTTATAAACCTTCTGAAGAAGAAACTAAGTTTTAAGAGTAATATTAGAATTTAAACTTTATAATAAGAAAGAATCATTTATAAATATTTTTAAAATTGGAACTCTAGATATTGATAAATCTCTTATTTCATTTATTAAATATATTATAATTCTGATGAATATTCAGATAGAATCTCATAGTCCTTTATATTAAATTAAACTTTTAAAAAAGACTTAAAATAATAATCTAATAGTTATTGAAATTACAAATTAGACTTATTTCTTTATTCTAAATTAAAAGATTGCCCTAATAAAAATAGATTAATAAGAAGAATCTTTAACTTCATAGATATTTAAATTAATAAAGAAAATAGTGGAAAAGTCTTTTTATAGAAAGTTAATATTAAAATTAAATTTAGAAATAAAACGTATTCCTGATTCATATAATACTTATAAGTATTATGTATAAGATTTATATAATAATAAGAAATATAAGTTAATTGGAAATTCTAATCATAAGGTTTACTAAATAAAATACCTTATTTTGAAGTATTTCTATATTAATAAAGAGATCTTATATTGTATTTAAATATTTACCTAAGTAATTCAAAGTATTTTAAATAGAAGAATTAAATCTAATAAAACCTTTATAAGTTATATAAAGAAGATTATATATTTAATTTAATCTTTACAATTCTATGAATAATCTTATAACATAACAAATATAACTTTAACAATTTCGAATAAACCTGATATTCTTAGTCACTTTATAATTCTAGATGTAAAATTAATAGGATATATAGTTAATAATATAAAGTAATTTTCAATTCTTATAGGATTTCTTATAAGTAACCATTCTTAAATCATAACTTGTAAGATTCCTGTTGAAAAGTATCATATTATGATAAGAACAATCTAAAGTTGTTTTTAAATTTATAAAACTATAATTTTACAATCTAATACTATATTCCATTTTATAAACAATTTAATTTGTTTTAAAAGTCTTATAAGACAAATTGATAATAAACTTCAAATTTAAAAAGTAACTATGTAAAGAAAATAAGTAGAATCTATTTCTATACTTTTTGAAATATAAATAAATGATATATACTAAAGTATAATTCTTTAAAAGAAACTACTTTTACAATATTAGTAATTACAAAATATCTACTTTAAAATAAATCTCTCCAGTTTTAAAAGCAACATTAATATACCACTTCTATATGAATATACCTTGGAATTGAAGTTTAAAAACCTAAATTCATGAAACTAAAATATTTAAACGTTAAAGTACTAAATTACGTATTAAAATTTATTAGGAGAATAAACTAAAGTCTTACTCCTATATGGTTTTGTCTACTAATTATAATATATACATATAAGAAGGACAAAATATAAAATAATATATAGAATCATAAAAGAAGTAATATAATATATTAATTCAGAAGCAAAAACTACTATTAACTTTTATAACTTTGATAAGACCTATCAAAATTATATATTAATAATAATCTTTTTAAATTGAAGAATTAATTTAATATGAAATTTCTATCTTTATGTAACGAAATAGAAAGAATCTTAAGAATGCTTAAAGAGTTCCTTAACTTTACAGAAGTAATATATAAGATCATAATTAAAGAACTTCAAATGAATAATAAGATCTAGAAATATAGAGTAATTTAAATAGAAATCTACAAGAGAAATATTAAGTTTAAACCATTTATACTAAATACTTAACTATACAATAAAAGAATCAAAAGAAGAATAATAATGATTCACAAATATATAAAGTCTATTAAGTTGTATTAAAAGTCTCTAATCTATTTAAAGTCACATGCCTCTCGGAGTCCCTTTAAAAATAGTTATACTATATAGTCAGCTCTTATCTTATATATTCTATAGATAATACTAGTTCTAAAGAACTATTAAATAGAGGAAACCTTAAGTAGTAATAATATAGTTAGTTAATATAATTACTAATAAATATAAAAAGTATATTATAAAGGGAAAATATAGGCTTATATTTATTATAATCACCTTTTTAAAGGATTATAGTTATATAATATTAATACTAACTAGCTAGTATTACTTATTACTAGCTATTAATAGTTACTAGCTATTAATAGCTATTAGTAAGAGCTAATAACTAGTAGTAATTATTATATTTAATTTATATAACTAGTAGGAACACTAGTCGTAATTACTTACTATAGGATTCGAACCTACTACTCTTACTATAAAACGGTAAAAGCTAGCTAGATGTTAAACTACTACGTCAAGCGGGAGTTATAAATATTATTAAATATAATATTAAGGTAATTTATATTTATGAAGTAGAATAGGAAAGGAGTATCATATAGTATTATATAGAATATAATAATATTAAAAAGTATAAGAATATTAAATATTTTACATATTATAAGTAAAGAGGTTTTACTAAAGTATATTATTATTAGTTTGCTTTATAAGAATATAAAAATAAGAAAGGAGTTAACTATTTACTCTAATATAACATATTAAAACTATCTAGTAGTTAAGACGTTAGTAGTACTTAAGTTAAATAAAATATTTCAAAATATAATATTTAAATAATAGCTTTTTAGTATAAATATAGATATAGGATTTATGATATCCTTCTTAGTGATTCTATTATTAGGAATATTATTTAAAATTAGAATATAAAATATTATTTAGTTTTAAGTAATATATAATTTTACTTCTATTAAAGAAAATAAAGCTTTTACTAAAATATCATATTAAGAATTACTTGAATAGAGTAGTTGCTTTTTTTGAAGTTATATTATATTTAATTTTATACTAAAGTATAATTATATCTATTATTTTCAAGAAGGTCTTTAAGATTATTAAAACTATTAATATCTTTATAATTTAAAAAACGCTAAGTATATTCTTATAGAATATCCTTTAAAATTGATATTTAATTTATAGTAATTATATACGGTATATTACTTTTTGAAGATATACTTTATAAATTAATAATCTATCTTACTATATATATAGTATTCCTTACTTAAATAATTATATATAATTAGAAAGGAAAAATAAGTATTATTTAAAATAAGTGAGTATAAATTCTATAAGATTATGTAGATAGAATATTAAGTATCTTATAATATAATACTTGAGAAGTATTGTTAAGAGGAGTTATATATATAATTGATTTAGAACTATTTATTTATTTACTTCTAATTATTATTTCTATTATTTTATATATATCGATATAATATTACTTATAACTAATTATAATTAATTATAAAAGTTTGAAAATATAATAGTAAGGCTAAGAAAGCTAATTAGTATTTAGATATATTATAATATATATTTATAAGTTAGAAGTAAAGTATTATATTTATACAGATATTTGATAGAAAGACTTTCTAGATATATATAAACTTTAAAGTAAAAACCTTAAAGGCTTTCTTTTTATTCTTATTAAAATTCTTAGTTATTATATTTTAAAAAGTAATATTTCATTAATTAGAAAGATATAGCTATTAATATTTATCATTCTTGAAAATAGTTTTTAATATAGCGAGTTATCTATCTAAACTATGAGTTAAAATTAGAATTATTAAAATATTTAAAGTAATATTTCAATATCTAATCTTTAAATATAATTAAAAAGGCGCCTATATATATATAACATAAGATATTAAGTTTGAAATAATAATTATAAAATATATAGATTTCTATTTTTAAGATATTATATAGATTTCTACTATACTTTATTATCTTTCTATTAAGCTTTATAAAGTTTATAGTATATTTATTTAAAATATTATTAAGAAGAGTAGTAGAGGGAATATATAAAGGGTATTTAAATTATCTAAAAAACTATAAGTTATTTTATCTATAGTTTAGTTTTTATGTATAAAGAAGCTTTATACTAAAAAGGCTATATATTAATAGAATTAATAAAAAGGGTTAGAAATACTATATTAATATTAGAAATATATAAACTAATTAGCTATATTACTGCTATCCTTCTTCTACTATTTATAAAAGAATTAAAATAGGTTTAATCTTTTAAACTTTAAATTTAGCCTTTTAGATAGATAGTATAATCTCCTAATTATCTTCTATAAAATCTTTAAACTACTTAAGGAACTATTTAATATTCATCTTAAAAGTTATATAATATTTATTAGTTTTAATAATCTCCTTAAGTCTCTAAAGGGTAAATAAATCTTATTAAGTAATTTAGTATGAAATATTAAAAGTCTTTTTCCTATTTATATTGATTTGAATAATATAGAAGAAAGAGTAGTTTTAAATTTAATAAGTAATCTAAGTATTTATTAATTACTATATTATAATAAGCTAGTCTTTAAGGTTATCTTTAAATATCTAAAGAAATTTATAGTTATATAGTTTTAAGTAGTTATAAAATACTATTTAATATCTTAAATATATTACGAGTAGAAGTACTTTTATTTATAAAGTTTTTATAATTAATATTTTCAATTCATCTAAGTAATATTAGACTTAGATATTAGTAGAATTATATAAGTATAGAAATATTATTTAATATAGCTATAATTATTAAAAGGGTATTTAGAATAAGTATTTCTCTAAAAGCTAGTAATTTAAATATTATTATAAAAGTTAAAGAAAGGAGCTAATAGCTTGCTTTCTACTATAACTATTAGTAGATATATTACCTCTTAAAGTATAACTTTAGCCCTCCTATCCCCTAAGTAACTACTATAGCTAGCTTTTAGTTAATCTAAAGCTAAATACCTTATAACTATAGTAACTAGTATACTTATTCTATATTAATTCTTTTATAGACAATAAATAGCTAATAACTCCTTTTATAATAACCTTATATCCTTACGCCTTTATAGCTATATATAATTTAAATATCTCGAGATATTTAATTACTACTAACTATAAGTATTCTATTTGAATATTTATTATAAGCTTAATATTTATAATCTTAATATCCCCACTAAGTCTTACCTACTCCTAAGATAAGACTTTATACTATTAATATAAAGGTTTTCTACTATTAATATAAACTAACTTATA
>QAPG01001173.1:0-10947 GCA_004366825.1 Colletotrichum spinosum
AAATTCTTATTTTTAAATAGATAAAGTTTTTCTAAATATAACTAGAAGCTTAATAATTTTAATATAGTATAGAAGGTTTTATATTAAAGTAGGAGTATATTTTAAAGCTTATAATAGCTCGCTTAAGTTCTATATAATATTTTATAATCTTAAATCTATTTAATAGTTTAATTATTATTAGAAGTCTATTTAAATCCCTTATAGTATTTAGAAATATATTAATATTATTAAACTATAGAACTTTAAGGTTAAATTATATTATAATTATTATAGTTATTTAAAAAGTTTAAGTAGTTAGTATTACTATATATATAGTTTATAGTAGATCAACTAGTTATATATCTCTATATATATAAATCCTTACTTTATATTATTCTAAAAAACTATCTATATCTATTTTATAAGTAAAAACCTATTTAAAAAAAAAGGTTTATCTTAATATCTTAGTAATCTATTTCTCACTAGGTATTTTTTTCTTTTAGCTTTATGATTTTAATTCTAACTATTTTAATAAAGAACTTTTATAATAGCTTTAAAAAATTAGTAATATCTTTTTAAATCTTTAGTAGTATAACTAGTTAATTCAAATATATTTAAACTTTAGTAAAAAGATCCTTCTTCTTTAATACTATATTTTAAATAATAAGGAATATAATTAAAAAGTTAAAACTATCTTTATGTAATTTCTATTATTAATTAAATAAATGAGTACTAGTGAAATTATCCTATTTGCATTCTATAAAATATAAAATACTATTATTATATTGTTTTAAAAATATTGTATAATTATTAATATTAATCTCTAGTTTAAATTACTATTATTATCTCCTTTTATATAATTAGCTAGATTTCTAAATAGTTAAATCTAATCTAATTAGTTAAAATCTAAAGCTATATTTTAATTTTCCCTAAGTTAATTAAATAGAAATCCTAAAGTAATTACTTTTTTACTTAATTAAAACAAGTATCCCTTTTTAGTTAACTAGATTTCTTATTTTAAATATATTATCTAATTCTCTAGTTATTAATATACTTCTTAAATTCCGATTTTTACCTAAAGTTATTTTATTCAATTAAAGTTAATTAGAAGCTTAAACTAATTCTATTAGTTTAAATATTAATTTAAATATAATTAAACCTCTCTTATTAGTTTTGAAAATTAACTCTAGACTTCACTTAATATTTTAAATTACTTCTTATTAGATTTATTCTAATATCTCAAGAACTTCTATTTCTATTATTCTAATAGAAGTAATATGGAGTTCTATAATATTCCTATAAGAATAAATCGTATAAAAATCGCTCTATAAATACATACTCATTTTACCTTTATACTCCTAGTAGTTGTTAAATAAATGAGGTGAAGGCATAGAGGTCTACTTTTTTACAGAATACTAGAAGTAGTTCTAGCTATATACGCTGTAGCTACAGCGCCTCATGCGCTGTAGTTACAGTGGCTAATACGCTGTAGCTATACTGTAATATATGCTACGCTTTAGCTTGTACGCTATAGTTATAGTGTGTTATATACTGTAGCTACAGTAGCTTATACATTATACTAGGGTATATATACTATAGTTATAATACTCTATATGCTATAGTTATAGTAGTTTATACATTATAGCTATAGCTGGAACTCTAGTAGTATAGCTGGAACTCTAAAATAAACCTTTTATATAATAACCTCAATATTTCTATGAATAATAGTTAGAAATAGTTAATCATACTATCAATCGAATCACTATTTCTCGCTCTATTTAACTATTATTATTAAGAATATTTCGAATAAATCTTTATATTAAGAAAACTGCTTTTATTATACTACGTTTCTCCTGATTTTATAGTTATCTATAGTAATAATTTAACTGTTGATTTACCTACCTATCTATCTGTTTTAATAGGTTATAAGCCTAGTTCTTCTTAGCCTGAAGATTCTATATTTTATTCTTTAAAAAATTACTTTTTTTATTTATTGCTAAAAATTGAATATTATAATAAAATCTATGAAAATCTCTACCTTTTTACTGCTTTTGTAGAAACTGAATACCTTGCTAGAATTACTTTATTTTTACGAAAAATCAACCTTGTTTGACAAGTTATATTAATGCCTGAAAATCCGACTTTTCTATTTATTTTAACTCTTTTTAACTCTTTGGATATTTAAGATTTATTCTTAATTAACTACTTTTTTAAATTACCCTTAAGTTTATTTCCTCTTTGGTTTCGAATTATTTTAATAGTAAAAAGATTAATATATATAGAAAATTAACTATTTTTATCTCGAATTTTACCTTGATTTTCTATTGATTTTATTAAGAAGGAAATTAAGAAAGAAATTAAGAAAGAGAAGGAAAATACCGAGATTTAAATTTATTCTTTATTTCAAAAATACCGAGATTTAGATTTATTCTTTATTTCAAATAGAAAAGAAGGATTTTAATCTTTAATCTTTATCTTTTTAGAAAACGCAGTTTTTTACTATATAATATACTATAAGATTTTTATATCTTTATTTTAAATAGAAAAGAAGGATTTTAATTTTTAATCTTTATCTTTTTAGAAAACGTAGTGTTTTGCTGTATTATATACTATAAGACTTTTATATCTTTTTAGAAAAACCCTTTATATTTTATATATTTTAGTAATTTATTTTGTTTTAACAAGGTAAATAACTCTAGAAAGATAACTATTTCTAAATTAGTAAGAAGTCGTAACTATAAAGTCTAGTCTATTCGTATTAAGGTTTTACTTATTAGTAAAAGTATTTTTACAGATATTACTAAACCTATTACTTCTAAAAATAAAGATAAAAATAAAAAAGCTCTAAATTATTTATAACTATACTATAAGGATAACCCTTTTTAAGTAATTAAAAATAATATAAATATTTCTAAGGTATTTAAATATTTAACAAAACTCTATAAGCTTTTAGGATTTACTAATGAATTCTTAACTTATAAAGAATTTTTTAATACTATTTTAAATAGTTTTAATAGTATAGAAGAATTTCTGAATAAAATTAAAGAATTAATTAATAATTTATTTTATAATAAATTAGAATTATCTAAATAGGTAGTTATAGCTTATTTTTTAAATAGTTTTAATTCTAATTATAAGAGTCTTATTATTTTTATAATTTAGGATTTTAGGTTTAATACAAATATTTATATTTTAGATTTCTTATTTTTTAATTTATTAGATAAATCTAGAAGAAAAAATAATAATTTAATTAATTATACTAAAAGTGCTTAGAAAAAGAAGAATTTTAGAATTATTAAAAAACTATATAAAAAATAAAAATAATTAATTATACTAAAAGTGCTTAGAAAAAGAAGAATTTTAGAATTATTAAAAAACTATATAAAAAATAAAAGGGAGTTTATTATAAAAATTATAAAAAGAATAATTATACTAAAGAAAATTACACCTATTTTTATCTAGAGAAAGCTCTAAATTAGTAGAAGAATATTCCTATTAAAAATAATAATAAAAATAAGAAGGAATCTAAAAAAGAGAATTTAGAATTCATTAATATTATTTCAGTTAGAACTAAAGAAAATAAAAAAGTAGAAGATAAGTTATTAGAAGAAGAAGAAAGTCTTAATTCTAAAGAATTTATTTTTAAAGATATAGATCTTAATATATTTTCTCAAAATAATAAAGTTTTTGAAAATATAAGAATAACTTAAAAACTCCTTATAAAAAGAAATAATAATAATAATAAAACTTTAGGTTTTTTAATAAATTAATAGATTACTAGAAATTCTAGGAATTTAGTTGAAAAGGAAAATCATAAAGATATTAATTTTTACCTAGATATAGCTACTACTATTTATATAGTTAAAGATAAATCTATTTTATTAAATATAAAATTAGTTTTAAAATAGATTAAGTAGGGAAGTATTATATATTTTATACTTAGAATAATAAGGGATTTAAAAATATCTCTAAAATATTTATTTTTACTCAAATATAGTTATTACTATTTATATAGTTAAAAGTAAATCTATTTTATTAAATATAAAACTTATTTTAAAATAGATTAAGTAGGGAAGTATTATATATTTTATACTTAGAATAATAAGGGATTTAAAAATATCTCTAAAGAATTAGACTTTTATATTAAAAAAAGTTTATTATATTTTAGAATTAGGAGTTAATTTATTATCTCAAAATAAACTTAATAATATAAGTATTATATTAATTTTCTGGAAAAACCTATACTATATAATATAGAAAGAAATTCTATTTTAATAGTAGGATTTAAGAAGAATAAGTTATATAAATTTAATATTCTTATTTTATAAAAAGATATTATTCTTTCTACTATTATATTATATAGTATTCATCTTTTATATAACTATTTAAGTTATACTAATATAAAAGCTATAAATAGTTTGAAAGATAATATTTTAAATTTATGTTATAAAATAAATAAAATAGATATTTTATCTATTTGTAAGGTTTGTATTAAAGGGAGTTTTATAAATAATATTAATAAAAATAATAGAAAATAAGTTTCGAATCTTTAATATTTAGATTATATTGGTTTAGACTTATGCGGACCTATAATTCTGATAATATATAATGGATTTAATAGATTTATTTTATTTATTAATAAATTAACTAGGTTTACTTGGGGATTTTTATTAAAATCTAAATTAGTTAAAGAAGTTTTGAAAATCTTTCTTAAATTTAAAAAGTTAGTAAATAATAATAATAATAAAAGAAAAATAAAAGAATTTAATACTAATAGAGGTGAAGAATTTATTAATAAAAGAATGAAAGATATTTATTCTTATTCTAGTATTATTTATAATATTAGATTTCTTTATACTTATAAGCTTAATAGCTTGATAGAAAGAGTAATAAGAACTCTAGTTAATAAAATTAGAATTCTAATTTATTATTTAAATTTACCTTATTATTTATAGAAGGATGTTTTAATAGTTTCTATATATATATATATAATAGAACTCCTTATAGTTCTATAAATTTTAAGACTTCCTTTAAATTAAAAAATAAAATAAAGCTTGATATTAATAATATTAAGGTATAGGGTAACTTCTATTACTATAAAAATAAAGATTTTAATACGAGAAAATTAGATATAAGAGTTTATAAAGGAGTTATTATAACTTATAGAAATAATACATATAAAATCTGGGATTTTAATAAAAAGAGAGCTATATGGTTTAGAGATATAAAAATCCTAGAAAATACGTTTAATATTTTAGAAAAAGAGTTATTTTTATCTATTAATTTAGAAAAGAATTCTGATAATAATAGGTCTAGTTAGTTGAATAATAATTTTGTTTTAAATTTAGATAATTGTATTTTTAGTATAAGTTAAAATAGTAATAATAATAATATTAATAACTTTTTACTAAATCTAACTACTAAAGTTTAAGAAATAACTGGAATAATTCTAGAAGAAAATTTAAATATTGAAATAACTGAAAATAATAAAATATTAAAATTAAATATTGAAGATAATAACAATATTTAGGGAAAATCTAACTTATATATCGATTTACTTATTATATTAGATAAAGTTAAAAAAGACTATAAAGATTATGAAGAGAGTGCTTTCTTTATTATTTCAGATTGTTTTAGCTTGAATAGTTATATAAAATTATATAAAAATACTGATGAAGATAATTAAGTTTCTTATATTTTATTAGTAAATAAAGTAGAAGAACCTATTTCTTTTATTTAAGTATTTAAATCCCCTGAATATAGAAACTGGATTCTAGTTATGATAAAAGAAATAGAATAAATAAAATCTATAAATGGTTGGAAAATAATACTTCTATCTACTATTAATATTGAAGATATTAATATTCTAGGTAGTAGATAGGTTTATAAATTAAAAATAAATAATATAACTTAAGAAACTATATATAAAGCTAGATGGGTAGTATAAAACTATAATTAATATTTAAGTATTAATTATTTAGAAATTTTTAGTACTATTTGTAAGTTTAAAAGTTGGAGATATATAATAATTCTATTTATTTATTTAAAATGGATTTTAATATAATATAATGTTACTATAGTATTTATTTATGCTGATGTTAATAAATTTATATATATTTATCTACTAATTACATTTTATTTTAATATAAAGAAGAATTCTTTAGAATTTAATCTAAATATAAATATAAAAACCTATAAGAATAATAAAAACTATATTTTTACTTATTTATTAAATAAAGTATTATATGGTTTGAAATAAAGCTTTTAGTTTTAGTATAATTATTTTAAGAATATCTTTTGTTTAATAGGATTTATTGTTTTTCTTTATGATAAAGTAGTTTTTATTTTAAATAAAGAAACCTATATAGCTATTTTAGTTTGCTATATTAATAATATGTTACTAGTATTAAATAGTTAAAAAATAGTTAATTATATATATAATTCTTTAAAAAAGAAAATTAAGATTTAGAATTTAGGAGAACTTTCTACCTTTCTTAGTTATAATTTATTTATAAACTGAAAAGAAAGAATAGTTACTATAAATTAAAATAAATATATTAAAAAGATTATTAAAAAATATAAAAAAGAAATTATTTATAAATTTAAAACTCCTATAGATGATAATATTAAGTTACTTGAAAATAAAGAAAAAGCTTTAAAAACTGAAATTCTAAAATTTTAATAAGAAATAGGAGCTTTTTTATATTTAGCTTTAAAAACTAGGCTTAATATTACTTTTGTAGTATTAGCTTGTTCTCGATTTGTTTATAATTTAGATAAAAATCATTTTTTAGCTTTTAATTATATATAGGGTTATTTAAATAATAATAAAGAATATGGATTTACTTATAACTATAAAGATATATTTTCTATTAGGAATATTATAGGATATATAGATAAAAATCATTTTTTAGCTTTTAATTATATATAGGGTTATTTAAATAATAATAAAGAATATGGATTTACTTATAACTATAAAGATATATTTTCTATTAGGAATATTATAGGATATATTAATTTAGATTGGGTAAGAGATTTAAATAATAGAAAATCTACTTCTTCTTATATTTTCTATTTAAAAAGAAATAGTAATATTATAAATTATTCTACTATAAAATAAAAAATAGTAGTTTTATCTACTTGTAAAGCTGAATATATAGCTCTATTAGATACTTATAAAGAAGTAACTTATTTATATTATAATTATAATTATATGAATTTAAAATTAGGATTATTAAAGGTTAAAAAACCTAAGATCTTTATAGATAATTTAGTAGTAAAAAAGCTAGTTGAAAATCCTGAATTTTATAAGAAAGTAAAATATATTAATATAAGATATTATTTTATAAGAGANAGTAGTAAAAAAGCTAGTTGAAAATCCTGAATTTTATAAGAAAGTAAAATATATTAATATAAGATATTATTTTATAAGAGATTTTATTAGAGATAAAAATATCTTTATATATTATATAAATATAGAAGATAATATAGTTAATATTTTAACTAAGCTTTTAGGTTTAGTGAAGTTTAAGCGAATTTTATCTAAATTTTAAGAAAAGATATCTTAAAAGTCTTTCTTTTTTTTGCTTTTATAGTTTTAGGTTTTATAACTTTATATATAATTTTTCTCTTTTTACTTTTATTAAAGTTTTATAAGTTTTTATATAAGTAAGTTATATATGAGTAATATATATTTTATAGGGGGATATTAGATTTATTTTAATATCTAAAGAACTTCTATTTCTATTATTCTAATAGAAGTAATATATAGTTCTATAATATTCCTATATGGATAAATTATATAAAAATCGCTTTATAAATATATACTTATTTTACCTTTATACCCCTAGTAGTTGTTAAGTAAATGAGGTAAAGGTATAGAGGTTTATTTTTTATAGGGTATTAGAAGTAGTTCAAGCTATATACATTATAGCTATAGTGTTTTATATGTTGTAGTTATAGTAGCTAATGTGCTGTAGTTATATTATAATATATATTATATATTATAGTTATAGTAGCCTATACGTTACGCTAAGGTATATATACTATAGTTATAACGCCTTATATGTTATAACTATAGTAGCCTATATGCTATAGCTATAGCTGGAACTCTAGTAGTACAACCAGAACTCCAAAATAAACCTTCTATATAATAACCTTAATATTTCTACGAATAATAGTTAGAAATAGTTAATTATACTATTAATCGAATTACTATTTCTCCCTCTACTTAACTATTATTATTAAGAATATTTCGAATAAGTCTTCATGTTAAGAAAACTGCTTTTATCATATCACGTTTCTCCTAATTTTATAGTTATCTATAGTAATAACTTAACTGTCGATTTACCTACCTATCTATCTGTTCTAATAAAACTTATATTTCTTTAGTTAATTTTATAACTAAAGAATGCTTTAAAAATAAAATTTCTAAGTGGTCTTCTTTTAGGGTTATTAAAAAACCCTAAAAAAACAGAAAAGTACTTTTATAACTATTATAAAAAGACTAATTATATTAAAAAGAACTATTTTTATTTTTATTCCAAAAAAACTCCTAATTAGATAGAATTTAAACGTCTTCCTAAACTTTCTAAGAAAAAAAAATAAAAAAGATAAGACTAATAATTTAGACTTAATTAATATTAATTTGATACCAATTAAAGAGATTTCTATTATTAAAGATCTTATATAACTTAATCAGAACACTAAAAAAGAAGAAAAAGATAAAGAAGAAAATATTAAGTTTAAAAATATCATTCTAATCCAACTTTTTCTTAAAATAGCTATTATTAAATAAATTCTAAATATTTTAATTTCTAAGAAGATGTAGTAAAATAGGAATTCTATCAAATAATTTAAAACTATTTTATTCTTTATTAATATTAAAGTTACTATTTATATAGTTTGAAATTACATTCTTTTAGTTAATAAAACTAAGACTTTTTTATTTATTAAGTAGGGAAATACTAAAGAAATTACTTTAATTATAAAAAGTAATTTGAAGATTATCCTAAATAATATTAAATATCTTTTATATAATATTTATTATATACTACAACTAAATATTAATCTATTAAATTAGTTTAAACTTAACTCTATAAGAATATTATCTATCTTTTTTAATAGATTTATAATAAAAAGTAATTTGAAGATTATCCTAAATAATATTAAATATCTTTTATATAATATTTATTATATATTATAACTAAATATTAATCTATTGAATTAGTCTAAACTTAATTCTATAGGAATACTCTTTCTTTAATAAACGTATATTATATAATATTAAATAAGATAAACTCTTACTTATAGAAATTAAGATTAATAATTTCTATAAGTTTAAAATTCCTATTTAATTTAAATAATTAATTCTTTATATTAATATTACCAATATTAATAACTTAAACCTATAGTACAATAGAATAGGCTATACTAATAATATTATTAAGTTAATTAAAAATATAATAAATAAGGTTAGTTATAAGTAGTCTAAAGGTAATAAACTACTTACTTATAAAACCTATCTTAAAGATAAACTTACTAATAGAATTAATAGAAACTTAAATTCTTTTGAATAGTTTAAATATCTTAATTATATTAACTCAGACTTATATAGACTTATTTTACTAGAGATGTTTAATTACTTTAAATATTTTATCTTATTTATAGATAAATATAATAGATTTATCTAAAGAAAGCTATTAAAATTAAGAACTTCTAAAGAAGTTACTTCAGCTTTTAAAGAGTTTATTAATATAACTAATAGTAATAATAGTAATAAGAGAATAAAGAAAGTTAATATAAATAGTAGCTTTAAATTCTCTAATAATAGAATAAAAGTTATTTATCTTAATAATAATATTATTTATAATATAAGACTACCTTATATCTATAAGCTTAATAGTTTAGTTGAGAAGGCTATAAGAACTATAATTAATAAAATTAGAACTTTCTTCTATAATTCTATTTTACTTTTATACCTTTAGGGGTTAGCTATATTAGCCTCTATTTATATTTATAATAAAACGCCTTATTCTTTAATAAAGTTTAAAACTCTATATAAATTAAAGAATAAAAAGAAACCTTTTATTAATAATGTAAAGAATTAGAATAATATTTATTATTATAAAATTAAGAATAAACATTTTAAGAAGCTTAATCTAAAAGTTAAAAGAAGTACTATAGTTATTTTTAATTATAATACTTATTTAGCTTAGGATTTCTAAGTTTATAATACTATTTAGTCTGGAGATATAAATATTCTTAAAAACTAATTTAATTCTTAAGAAAAAGAAGGGTTATTTATTTTTAATATTACTATTACTACTAAGTCTAGTTAATTTAATAAAAAGAATAAGTCTAATTAATTTAATTCTAATAGTTCTTCTTAGAATCTAATTATTATTAAATCTAATAGAATTTATAATTCTACTAAAGATACTACTTTTTTTCTTCCTCTTAATAAAATTAATATTAATAATAGTAATTTAAATCTTTCTCTTAATAAAAAACTAAGTAGTTTATCTATACTTTATCTTAATAAGATTATAGATTTTAAGAACTTTAATAAAAAGTCTACTATATCTATAGAAATTCCTTTTTAAGTTTAAAAGTAAAAAAAACTATAAATAGTATTTATATAAAAGAAATATACTACTTATAATTAAAGGTTATTCTTCTTTAGTTTTTTATACTAATTATAATTAATATAATTATAATAATAACTTATTTATTAATAAATATAGTAATTTTCATACTACTAAGTATATATTATTAATTAATACTCTAGATAAACTAACTATTTTTTTAAAAACTATAAATTCTCACTTAGATAATAACTAGATTTAAGCTATAAATAAAGAAGTTAAATCTATAGAATTTATAGAAGTTTAAACTATTATATTTCTACTAAATATTTCTTTTATTAAAAAAATAATATCAATATATTCAAGAATAGATAGGTTTATA
>QAPG01001174.1:0-10742 GCA_004366825.1 Colletotrichum spinosum
AAGCTAGTTTTTAAAGTTATTTTGAAATATCTAAAAGAATTTATAGCTATATAACTTTAGGTAGTTATAACATACTATTTACTATATTAAATATATTAAAATAGTAAGAATATTTTTATTTATAAAATTCTTATAATTAATATTTTAAATCTATCTAAATAGTATTAAATCTAGATATTAGTAAAGTTTTATAGGTATAAGGATACTACTTAGTATAACTATAATTATTAAAGAAGTACCTAGAGTAAGTACTTCCCTAAGGGCTAGTAATTTAAATATTATTATAGATATTAGGATAGTATAAGGGGATTACTAGATTTAGTTATCTATATAAAAGAAAGGTAAAAAATATATTTTAAAAAGTTATATAGGTCTTAAGAGGTTAAAACTAGAAATACTATAAGTCTCTAGTACTATAGAAGTCTAACGAGGTTTAACGAGGTTTATTATATTTACTAAACGTATTCTAATAAGTAGTAATCTAAAATATAAATTTAGAAAATTCTTTAAAATTACTACTAGGAATATACTTTAGTTTAATGAGAATAAAAACTTTTAATATAATATTTCAACTTAAGTTTCATAAAAGTCTTTTAAAGTATTAATATATCTTTTTAAAATATCCTAACTAGAATATTAGGATAAAGAGAATCTAAAGTATCTAAATAGTTAATCTTATAATCTTTTATTTTATATAAACTTTAGGTATAGTTTGTTATAGTTACTTCTTCTATTATAATTAGTCTTATTAATCTATAGTATAATAGTAATAGATAAGTTAACTACTAATTAGTATTAGTTAATCTAGAAGGTAATATATACTATATATAATCTTACTATATAGGTACAAACTAGTATTCTAGTTATTTATTATTATTATTATTATGTTATATAGTACGTAGTACTATATAAAGCTCTAGATCTATAGAATAGTAATTACTTACTAATTACTACGGATATAGCTAAAGCTAGTGCTAGGTATTTAGTACCTATCACTAGTAAGGCGTAGAAGGTATACTACTATATATATAGTAATATATATAGTTACTATATACCTTATAGTATAGCGTAACTAATAAGTATACAAGTTATTACTACTTTTTAATAAGTTTAAGAAGTATAAACTTATACTATTAAAATATAAACTACTACTTTTATAAGCTTCTAGACTATTTTTCTAAAGTAGTTTTTAACTTATTCTTATATTATAAGTATCTTTCTATTTTTTAATATTTCTCTAGTAACTTCCTATTTATTAATATTATCTTTTTAATATATTAATATTCTTAATTTATATTTCCTAACTTCTAAAGCTTCTAAATAGCTTAATAATAATAATAATAATAATAAGGAAAGTAGTAGAAATAGAAATAATAATAATAATAAGGATAATAATAATAATATTAAATAATCTAATCCCCTTTTATTCCCCCCTTAATATTTTATATATTTCCTCCTTTTAGAAATTAGTTACTACTTTTAGACTTTACTACGTTTTTTCTTTAGTTTTTAGATTAATATAAGCTTCCTAATTTTATTTTACTAATAATCTAAATATATTACTCCCCTTATAACTTACTAGTAATCCCTAAGAGATCTTCTTTATATTTTAACTTTAGTTCTAATAATATATTCTACTAAGATTCTTATGAATTTTCCTCTATTTTATATTCTTTCTATTTTATTAAATACTAATAGTTTCTTTATAGTTTCTTATAATTTATTATATAATTAATTTTATATATATTATTTCTTAAGTTTTTAATAAGAACTATTTAAAGTATTAATAGATTACTTTTATATTTTTCTAATTATAATAATAAGAAGATATTATAAATCTTATACTTCTTATTTAAATTAAGTTTAAATATTTAACTCTTATTAACTTTTTATATTATTCTAAATAGTTTTAAATATTTATTAGATAGCTTTTTAACTAGTTAGTTTTATTAAATATGTTTTATAGATAGTAATATATAATTACTAACCCTAAAGTTTAACTACTTTTCTTTCTTATTATACTACTTAGTATATTTTTTATTTACTTCTTCTAGTAGGACTTTTAGTTATTATTAATAGAACTAGAGGTATCTTACCTTCTCTTCTACTATAGGGATTATTTTAGGTTTAATACCTTCTAGAGAGCTATTATGAGGTCCCCTAAATAAGTAACTTATTAGAATATCTACTAGTGCGACCCTAGTAGTACTATAGATTGAAGTATTATAAATAAATTTAACTATAAGTAGTTACTTTACTTAATTATTTTAGTTGAAATTAATTACTATTTTTAAGAAGTATTTAATATTTTAATTTTATTGTTCTATTTATTTATTAGTTTATAGGTAGTATATTATATTTAGTTTCTTCTTAATAGCTAGCAAATATATAATAAGAATTTCAAATCTACTAGTAGATAGCAAATTTCTATGAGATATAATAGTTTAAGGAATTTTATACTTAAAGAGGATATTATTTACTAGGAGGGCTACTAGTTTATCTACTGTTAGGGATTCCCTTGTTAGTAAGTAAAGCGTATACTTTATAAATTGATCTATTACTATTAATATATTATTATTATTTCTTTCTAAAGGTTTAATCAACTTAGGTAATTTGGTAATAAAATCTATATTAATGTATTGCTATAGGCTAGTAGGTACTAGTAGATATAATAGTTTATTATATAAGAAGTAGTATTAAGGTTTTAATTATTAGTATATGATATATTTTAATATATATTTTATAATATTCTTTCTTATAGATTTCTATTAGTATATCTATCCTAACGTCTTAAGTATTTTAATAATATTTAAGTATTCTCCTAAGGGTTTATTATAGAAAGTTATTAGTAGGTCGACTTGAAGTTAATATCTATCTAGAATAATTAGTTTGCTTTAGAATCTTACTTCTCTTTTTTTATTAATAGACTAGCTATTACTTTTCTAGTATAATCTTTTTCTTCTCTTAATAGTAGTTTCTTTTTATACTTATTAGATTTCTTCTTTTAATATTTCTTCTAGTTTTTTTAGAATAATATCTTTTAGGTTTACTATTAGTTTTTAGTAATAGAAGGATGTTATTATTATTCTATCTAGGAACTAGTTTAAGAAGTCTTCTAAAAAAATACTTTTAGCTTTTTAGGTTTCTCTTTCTATAGGTTAATAATCTAGTCGTTTTGATAGACTATCTATTAGGTTTTATTTTTTTAGTTAGTAGTTAATAATATAATTGAATAATAATATATTTTGAAAGAGTTTTATTTAATAGTTGTTAAACTAAAGCTTTATTATTAAGTATTAGTAGTTTAAGTAGTCAGCAATAAAGATAACTTTATATTATAAGTAGAAGAAGTAGTATTTCTATATAAATACTATTTTATAAATAGCTAGTAGTTTAGCTTCTAGTATATTGTATTTTAATTCTATTTCTTTTAACTTTTATAAGAAGTAAGCTAGTAACTATTATTATCCTTCTTCTAGTTAGGTAATTATTATTCTTATAGTAAAGTTAGAAATATCTATTTCTATTTAAATCAGAAGAGTTAGATTAAAGTATTATAGAATAAATACTTAGGTCAATTTATCTTATAGACTTTTAAAAACTTTAATTATTCTAAGAGTTATTATATCTTCCCCTTTAGCCTATTTAGTTAGTTAATTAGTAAGTCTAATATATATTTTAGAGTAGTTCTAAATGAATCTTCTATAGAATCCTATAAACTTTAAAAAGATCTATATTTCTCTAATACTAGTAAGTAGTAGTTACTTTTTAATTATTAATATTCTTTCCTCTTCTATAGTAATACTTTTAGGAGAAATAATAAAACTTAAGAACTTAATTGTTTATATATAAAACTTATATACTTCTATATAATCCTCTTTGGTTTTAGTAAATAGTAAGATATTATCTAAGTAGATGATCTATATAATGTCTATAAAGCTTATTAGGGTATTGTTAATATATATTTAGAAAGTTGCTAGGGTGTTAACTAAACTGAATGGTATTATATAATAATTAAAATACTTATATTAAGTCTAAAATACTATTTTCTACTTATTATCTAGCTATATATAGATTTAGTAGTATGTATCTTCTAGATCTAGTTTAGTGAACTATAAGGTTCTTTCTAGATAGTTTAAAATCTTACTAATAAGTAGTAGTAATATATAGTTCTTAATAGTAATATTATTTAAACTTCTATAGTTTATATATAGCTTTAATTTATTTCTTTCTTTTAAGATAAATAGGATTAGCGCTTCTATAAGGCTTTTTAATATTCTAATTTATTTTTTCTAAAAGCTAATGTAAAGTATTAATATAATTCTTCTAATTCTTTTTCTATAAGAAAATAGATAAAACTTTATAAAGACTTTTTACCCTCCTCTAGTTCTATTATGTATATATAAGTATCTTCTTCTATAGGAATACTAATTTTCTTTATATAAAATATAAGTTTATTCTTAGTATTCTAGCAGTAATTAATTGAGATTAACCTTCTTTTTATTTAGATCTCCTATAAATTATTATTAAGTAGTTTACTATTCTCCTTTTATTAATATTAATATAATTAAGATTATTAATATATATTTAGATTACTTCTTAGTTTTATTAATTATTTTAATTCTATATACTAATTTAAAATTAATAATAACTAAAGGATAGGTCTAACTTAAAATCTTCTATTCTAAATTAAACCTTACTTCTCTTCTCTAGACGATCTTTAAGATTATATTATATTTATTAATATTACTTACTTAGAATATATAAGACTTTATTTATATTATATTAAAACTATTTATAATCTTTATAACTATAGTTTATATTCTATATTTAAATACTACTCCTCTTTAAAAACTTAATATCTTTAATTCTAAACTAATTTCTATAGGTTTAATATTATATAATATCTTCTAGCTTAGGATATTCTGATAAGCTTCTAAGTTAATAAGTATTTTTCCCTTTTTCTAACTTCTCTTTATATAGATTAATATTTTAGTTTTAAAGTATTAGTAAAATTTTAAATTTTATAGGATATACATACTATTAGTTTTTATTTCTAAAGTATAATAAAGTTTTCTAGTATATTTAAACTCCTTATAAGTATAATAAGTATTTTTACTATATTTATATAATATATAGCTTATCTTTCTATACTTATAGTATTTAAATAGCTCCTAAAGAATAACTATTTAAAATTATAAAATTCCTTCTTATTTAATCTTAAGTAAAAGAATAACTATAAGAAATAGTTTTTTTAACTAGTTCTCCCTATTTATTTCTTAAGTTGAAATAACTATCTATATAACTAATAGTCTATAATTCCTCTATTCTAATATCTTAAAAATAAATTCTACTAAAATAAATTTATCTAAAGATTACTTAACTATTTCTACTTTTTTAATTATATAATTTAGTTTCTAATATATAATTAGTAAGCTTCTATTTATAATTATATATTTTAATCTAAATAATAAGTAGTTAATAATATTAATAATTTAGAACCTCTCTAATTAGATATTAAAATATTCTATTTTAAAAGACTTATATATATTAATAAACTATTTATAGGATTATTCAACCTTCTAGTAAATTATATCTAATTTAACTATTATTATAATAATTTAAATATTATTATTATCTATATTANCTAGTAAATTATATCTAATTTAACTATTATTATAATAATTTAAATATTATTATTATCTATATTAAACCTTAACTATTCTTCTATTACTATTTAAATAACCTATTTAATATTATTATTATAAATAATAATAATCTATTTAATCTACTAATAAGATATAATACCTTCTAGATATAAGTTTATATATTAAACTTTATCCTTATTTATAGTAAAGTTGTTTTCTATTAAGTTAAATTATCCTTATAGTTCAAATAAGAAATTATTAGAATCTAACTAGTTACTCTTTTAATATTTAATAAGAACTAACTATTTAATTAAAAGGTTTCTTTTTTATTTCTTAGAATGAAATATAAGAGTAGAAAGTCCTTTAGTATTCCTTTCTTTTAAATTATCTCCCCTATATAATACTATTAACTTTTCTAACTTCTATTTCTTTTTTAACTTCTTTACTTCTTTTCTAATTAATTAATCTAAGTTAGTTTTAGAAAGATTACTATTATTATAAAGAGATAGTTATTCTTCTAATTTATTACTATTACTATTAGTAGTTATAAGAATTAGTTTTCTTATTAAGTTAGATTTAAATCCCTAAGTTATTTAAATAATAAGTTTCTAATATAGTATTATTATAATCCTACTAGTTAGTATACTTAAAAGTAAGTAGAAGTTTAAATATATTAAACTAGATTTATATTAAGTAATAAGATCTCTCAATAAGTATATATTATACTATATAACCATTCAAACTTAACTTTCCCCTTATTTAACTATAGCTTTATACTTATATTTAAACTTTATATTACTAGAATATCTATTATTCTAATAGTCAAAGCTAGTATATAGGGACCCTAGTAGCCCCCTAATACCCCCCTTCTCTATAGTAGCCTGATATATAATTAGATATATATATCTATTAAGAATCCTAAGATTAAATTAAACCTTTTAAGTTTATCTTAATTAATAATAGGATATATATTATAAAAATAGAAAATAAGCCTAATACGTTCTAAATAATAATGATTAAACTATATTACTAGCTTTAAATTAAATAAAATAATAATAAACATCTCTTTAAAAATAAGACTAGAAGAAAGACTCTACTTAAAAAAACAATTATAATAGTAATACCTAAAGAGAAGCTAAAGCGATAAAAATAACTATATAAGAATAATACTTTTATTATAAAAGTAAGCCTTTCTAATACTATATACTATAATATCTACCTTATAGCAAAGAAAGTAGAAATACTAACTAAGACTATTAATTTCTATTAATATAACTTTATTATAATACTAAGTAAACTTTTTAAAGAGTTATATACTAAAGAGTAAGAAATCTTATTAATAAAAGGAATACTATACATTAAATGTTTCAATATCTAAAAATATAAGTAAATAAAGCTCTTTAGCTTTAGATATATTAATAAAATTAAAAATACTAATAATATATCATATAAGAAGTTAATACTAATCGTTAAAGGATTTAATAATTAGGAGAAAACTAATATCTTTATATAATTATTAATAATATAATAAGTTAGCTATTGCTTTATACTAATACTATTAGTAATACTATATTCTAATACTCCTATAGAAGTCTACTTCTACAATATTACTTAAGTATATATATAAATAGAAATACTACTAAACTACGTTATCCTAATAAAACTGCCTATTAACCTATAGTAAGTATATTTAGAAAGGATTATTATTATCATTATTTAGTTATTATATAGCCTTATAGAGTTAGATATATATTAATATATAATATATTCTAATTATTATAAGGAGAAACTAAAAATAGAAATCTTATTATATAATTTATACTTTATAATCTCTAGAATAAATAACTTATACTTTAATATTATAAATATATAGATAGATAATACCTTTAGCTTCTATTTATTTAAATTTAATAATAAAGAAGAAGAAAAACTCTAGTAAGTAGAATTCATAGTAAAACCAAAGTTAATACTTATAATTAACAAACCTCTTACTTATAATAAAGGTATAGTAACTTTTAAAAATAATAGTAATATAACCCTTACCTAAAAAAGCTAGAATAAGAAGATTAGACTTATTAATTATACCTCTAGTAAAATAAAGTTAGTATATATCAAAGAATAGATATAAAAAGTATATATAGCCTCTATATACTAACTAGAGGCATATTTTAACTTTTCTACTATAGCTCACTATTAAACACTAATAAAAAAAGATATTAAAAAACTTAATAAATATTTTATATAGTAAATAAATAACCTAAAATAAAACCTAACATTTATCCCCACTAATATCAAGAAGATAAAACTCTATATCTTTATTAATAGATCCTTTATTAATAATAAAGATATAATATTTTAATTAGAATTTATTATTATCCTAAAGATAAAAGGAAATAATAAGGATAATAATAATTTTAAACTTCAAAGTAATATTATCTACTTCTCTTCTACTAAATTAAAAAACGTTATATAAAATATACTAGTTTCTAAAGTCTATAGTATAATAATAAGAGTTAATATAAAATATATAATCTCTACTACTATTAAGTAAATAACTAAATACCTAAAGATATTAGTAATACTAATAGTAGTCTATACTAACTCTTATTCCTTCTATATATACCTTATTAAACTAGATACTACTAAAGAAAAGCGTTTCATAATTAATATTATAGTATTCTAATAATTATATAAATAAAAAGAAATCTTTAGGATCTATTAAATCAATAGTAAAAACAACCTTGTAGATAGTATAACTAAAAGGTCTAACAATTAAACTCTTAAAGAATTCATAATAATAAATAAGGTAATAACATAAATAGAAAGATAAAGTACAAAAGCTACTAAAAATAATAAGAAGAGGAAATAAAAGTAAAGAAAAGGTATATAAGATAATAAGAAGAAGGCAATAAAAAAAGAAAGACATATTATAAGAAGAACCTAAAGTACTTAATATAATATTAAACAAAAAACACGTTTTTATAGAAAAATACTATTTACAGCATTTTTACAGTTTTTAATATAATTAAAAAGACTTATATGACTAGAGGCAATTTTATACTATTTTTACACTTTATACTACTTCTACATTTTATACTAGTTTTATATTTTATACTACTTTTATATTTTATACTACTTTTATATTTCATACTACTTTTACACTTTATACTACTTTTATGTTTTTACTACTTTTGCATTTTATACTACTTTTATATCTTATACTACTTTTATATTGTATATATTTTAGCTATAAAAGAGAATATTACTAATATTAAATTAAATATAGTACTAAAGTAGCTGAAACTATGGTAGTAAGTAACTAAGTAGTCGACCTATTTATTTAGACTAATAGGATTAGAAGGATTATTATATAGATTTATCCTTATAGTATATAGTATATATATATATATTATAACTTAGGAATAGATATTATAAATACAGATAACTAGTTATATACTATTTACATAATCGATCGATTACGATATTTACTAATTATAAACTAATAATTAAATATAAGGCTAAAAATAAAAAAAGTAGAATAATTAACTTATAAATACTAACTTATAATTATTAAAACTATAGTTATTACTATTTTATAATATAACTACATCTTAGAGAAGAATATAAAAACTACTACTACTATTACAGAATGGTTTCTGGGGATTACGTAAGCGCGTACGGCTACATAATCGGCCGTCCCGTCACTACAAAACCTGTAAACAGCAGTCACACGCGGGGGCCTTCTTTCCTCACACATCAACATTCATTTTAATAAAAACACTTTTAGCTAAAAAAAAAAGGTACCAAATAACAGCTAGCCCAGCCTAAAAGGGCAGTACCAACCACCTATTACTACTTATTTCGTAATAAATAGTAGTATAACTGACGTGCCGTTCGAGTAATAAGGCTATAGCTTTAACCTGTTTTTTAACGAAATTATTACAGCTATCTATAACAAGGTATTTTAAAGCTATAGCTAAATTGTATTATTTTTACTAAAAACGCTATAAGGTAAGAGCTATTCTATTAAAGATAGTAATAACTACTTTATATATTTTATTTATAGAACTTCTTTTTATTAGTTTAGAGAAGTAGGAACTTTAAGCTTAATAACTTCTTTTTTTAATTTCTTCTTATTAACTATATTATCCTTATCTAATTACTAATTAGACTAATTAGATAAATTAGATTAGTATATAGACTTCAGCTTAAAAGTAGGATAATAATAATAATATTATTATTCGTTAACTATAGTAACTACTATAATAATTAATACTATAGTAACCGCTATAGTAATTAATAATACTAATAATAATAATAATAGCTTAAGACTTATTTTTACTAATAAGACATATGACTTTAAAAACTCTAAAGATAATAATATTTCTAATACTCCTAAAAGCGATATTAAAATAAGTACTAGTAATTATAATACGCCTAATAATTATAGTAATTATAATAATAATAATACTCCTAATAAATTTAATAATTATATTAGTAATAATATAATAAGTACTAGTAATAGTGGTAGTTATTAAGAATATAATAATTCGGACTAAATAGAAAGTAGGATTATAAAGGTATAGCTTTTTTTTAACTAGGGGTAATTGTTATAGAATAGTTTCTAGGGATTATATAAATACGTATAGCTATATAATTAGCTATCTTATTACTATAAAACCTGTAAATAGTAGTTATATATAGGGGCCTTCTTTCTTTATATATTAATATTCATTTAGATAAAACAACTTTTAGCTTCTCACAGTACTAAATAACGGCTAGCCCAGCCTAAAAGGGTAGTACTAACTACCCGTTACTGCTTATTTTGCAATAACTACTTTCTAAAAAATCTAAGAAGTATAAACTTATTCTATTAAAATATAAATTACTATTCTTATAAACTTCTAAACTATTTTTCTTAAGTAGTTTCTAACTTATTTTTATATTATAAATACCTTTCTACCTTTCTAGTATTTCTCTAGTAACCTCTTACTAATTGATATTGTTTTTTAAGATATTAATATTCTTAATTCATATTGTTTAATTTCTAAAACTCCTAAATAGCCTAATAATCATAATAATAATAATAATAAT
>QAPG01001175.1:0-10604 GCA_004366825.1 Colletotrichum spinosum
ATATATCTAAAATACTTATATTATTAATAGACTTTTAGAAGAAGTATTATTTTAAGAGAAATAAGGACTTATAGTAATTTCTTAGTATTAAAGTTATTTAAGATTAAGTAATACGATAGTTATAGCTCTTATAAATAGTATATATTAGAAAGTTCTTTAAATACTTTATAAAATATATATAATATATTAAATAGTTTGAAACCTCTCTAAAAACTAAAGAACTCCTATTACAATATAATTATACTTCTTATATAGAAATTAAGTACTACTAATAAGATATTAATTTTATTAATTTTACTATAGTTATAATAAGACTAAATATTACCTATATAGTAAGCTAATTATCACGCTTTAACTATAATCCTTTAGATAATTACTATATAAAAGCTAAATAAATAATATAGAACTTTAGTAAGATAAAGAATTTCTATTTCAAGTTTAGCTATAAAGCTAGCAATCTATTTAATAACCTTATAGTCGCTATAGATACTAGCTTTATAGATAATAGTAATAATTAAAAAAGCTTTTAACTATATATAATATACTTCTTTAGAAGCCTAATAGTATAACAAGCTAATAAATAAGATATTATTATTATTTTAATAACTAAAGTAGAGCTTTTAGTACTATTCTAAACTACTTAAGAGGCGATTTTCACTAGTTATTTTATTACTATATTCTAAATAGATTTTATAATAAATACATTTAGTAAGAATAAAATATATAAACCTCGCCTAGCTATTTAAATCTAATATAATAACTAGTAAATAATACACCTTATAACTACTGAAATAGTATAACTATATATAAAGTTATAATATATAGATATTTATAATTAGTAGCTATAATAAGAAGTTTAGTAGGAGTGCTTTAAGATTAAATATATACTTTTAGGAGATTTTATAACTAATAGTTTTATAAAGTTTCTTTTTAGAATTACTAGTTTAATACTTTTATTACTTAGATTAATATAATAAATTAGTCAAACTACCTAAAGTTATAATAAGAAGAAGAATTTTAAAAAAAGCCTCTAGTAATTAAAAACCCTAATAAAAACTTAGGGGGTATTTAAAACACTTCCTAACTAATAAAAAACACCTAAATAGTTTATAAATAGTACTATTCTTCCTACTATAAGAATAAAAATTTAATAAAAACAATAGGATAATAAAAAGAGCTTCTTATAAAATATAAATTAAAAGTTTAACTAGTATTATTCAAAAGGCTAACCTATAGGCGGAGCTTTTAAAACTAAAGGGGCGTATTAGGAATAATACGTTTAAAAAATAGAGTTTACACTAAATAAACCTCAGGCGCTAGTACTATCTCCACAAGCCTTACCCTATATAAACCGCTTGAAATAGAGCTTTACATAGCGCGTATAGCTATATTTAGTTATACATAATACATACTAGATTTTGCCTCCTAATTACGTGTAATAGATCAAGCTTTAACCCAGAAATATATAGGTAATATAAAGTGACAGAGTAACAACTAGGTGCGCAAACTTACTAGCATAGGCCGCGTGATAGTCTCTACTACTCTTAAGTAAATAACTAGATGTCTAAAAATATTGATAATATTAATAGTAGTTTATATGAATTCTTATTCTCTTTATAAATATCTTATTAAGCTAGGTATTGTAAAATAATTATTTTATAGTTAATATCATAGTATTCTAATAATTATATTAATAAAAAAAGATCCTTAAGATCTATTAGATTAGAAGTAAAAATAACTTTGTAATTAATATAACTAAGAGATCCAAAAATTAAACTTTAAAAGAATTTCTAATGATAAATAAAATAATAATATAAATAGAAGAATAAGTTATAAGAACTATTAATAATAAGAAGAAGAAGAAAAAAGAATAGAAAGAAAGTATATAATATAATAAGAGAAAAGTAAGAAAAAGAGAAAGTGATATACTATAGTAAACACTTAAAATATCCAATATGATATGGAATGAGAGGTATATTTTTATAGAGAAATACTATTTACAGTATTGTTATAGTTTTTAATATAATTAAAAGAGTTTATATAATTAAAAGTAATTTTATATTATTCTTATATTCTATATTATCTTTACATTCTATACTACGTTTATAATTTATACTAGTTTTAATACTTAATGTATTTTAGCTATAAAAAAGAATATTATTTATATCAAGCTAAATATAATAGTAAAGTAGCTAAAACTGTATTCATAAGTAATAAAAGAGTTAATTTATTTATTTGAATACCTACTTGACATAGTAGTTTAATATCTAGCTAGCTCTTACTATTATAGTAAGAATAGTAGGTTTGAATCTTATAGCGGGTAAGTACAACTAATAGTTTTATACTTTCTAATTATATAAACTAAGTATAGTAATTACTACTAGCTAGTAGTTCTTACTACTAGCTATTAATAGTTAGTAACTATTAATAGCTAGTGATAAGTATTACTAATTAGCTAGTATTAGTATTATATAACTATAATCCTTTAAAGAAGTAATTATAATAGATATAGGCCTATATATACTATCCATATTTATTAGTAATCATATTAACTAACCGTATTATTACTACCTGAGGTTTCCTCTATTTGAATAGTTCCTTAGCTCTAGTATTATCTATAGGGTTTATAAAGTAAGAGCTAACTACTAGGTATAGCTTCTTTTAAAGGGTCCTGAGAGGTATGTGACTTGAAATAGATCAAAGACTTTTAATATAACTATTATATTTATTTGAATTAATAGGGGTAGGAAGATTATTATATAGATTTATCCCTATAGCATATAGTATATAGAAATATGTATTATAATTGAACTATAGATATTATAAATAGAAATAACTAGTTATGTATTATTTATATAATCAACTGATTACTATATTTACTAACTTTAAATTAATAATATTATAATAAAGTTATAAATCATTACTAAAACTATCCAATTTATTACTTATGATAAATACTATTTCTACTATTAAACTTATTATTTCAATATTACTAATATAGTTATATATAGCTTACTTACATCAAACCTATAGAGCTTTATATATTTAGTTCCCTGCCTAATAGGTAGCCTTATATAATGCCTAATAAACAATCTCTATAATAGGAAAATATCCAACTATATATTATAGCTTATATATATCTCTATAAATAGGTATAATTAAAAAGACCTAATAGTATAGCTATTAGTTTAGACTTAGTCCTAATCTAGGAGTTAGTATAAGTTTTATAATAATTAGAAAGTTGTAGCTTAATATATTAGTAATAGCTTTAAAGTATTAAACTCACTATAATAGTATTTGTAATATTAAGTCATACCGGCTGGATTTCTATTGAGTAATAACACTACTAGTATATCTTAATAATACTAGCTATAGATATAAAAGAAAGTAATAGACTGCTATAGACTAACTAACCGTTTTATAATAATACTACTGGTAATCATAATAATAATAAAAGCTACCAGCTATTACTATACTTAACCCCTATAACCTTAATATAAATATCAACTTTGTAAGAATTATGAATAACTATAAGAATTATAATTATTTTTATCAAAGCCTAAAGGGGTTAATTCTATATAAAAGCGACTTTGCTACTCTCTCTGACTCCTTAAATTAGTCATAATTACATTTAACTTCAATATATTATTAAAAGATACAGCTGTCAGCAAAACTAAAAAACAAAATCAAAATAATAAAGAAGAATCTGGCGCCTAAAAATAACATATTTAAAGATAATTCTAAATACTTTAAATATATTTTAGAAGTAGTTTATTAGGTATCTGAAATGGTATATATATTAAAGTCTACCTATTATAGAAGTCGATATTAGCTAATAGTGGGGAAGGCCTAAAGTTAAATATATCGTATTATATACTATTAGCACAACCTTATTATAATTCAAAGACCTGAAGTAACTATAACTATAGCTATTAATATAGAGTAAGTTAGAATATAAGCCCTAGCTGGGAGTTAAATATTCTCTGCGTGAAGCTAAAGACTTAGATTAAACTTGTAAATACATAATTTCAACATTACTAAGTATTTCTCATAATAATAATAATATTATTATTATTTATAACTAAAAATATTTATAATTCTAATATTCTAGTTATTTTTAAATTACTTAATTATACTCTTCCATCTTATCATAAAATACCATAAAGGCCTTCTTTATAAAAAAAGAATATCTTAAGTACTCTTATTTTTAAAATCCCTATTTATACCAGTCTTTATATGTTGACAACTAATTTAAATACATACACCTTAATTATAGTTAAATAATTCCTTTGAAACTAAAACTTATTTTTCAATTTGTTGTAATAAGAATAGTATATAAGATTCTAGCTTCTTTTATTTATGAAAACTATAAATCTAGAGATTTCCATCTAACTAGTTCTCTCAATTTTAATACATAATAAAAGTATTTAATACGTAGTAAAGTTTTCTTATTATTAAATATAAGCTTTATTTACTATATAAGCTCGAAACCTTATATAGAAATAAATTTAAAATAAGTTATAATTAGATCTATCATTATAATAGATTTTAGTATATATAAACTATATAGTAAATAGTGCTTATTAATTAATTTTAATCTATTTATTATCCCAATTTCTTTCATCTCTTTTCTCCTTAAACTTCTTTCTAAGATCTTTCTAATTTACTTTCTAAATAGCTAATTAATTATAATATTACTTAAAATAGAATAAACATTTTCTATCTAACTAAATTTCTTTCCTAATATAGATTACTCTTTTGTTAAAGTCTTTACTAAGAATACTACTACTAATTCAACTCATACAATCTATTATTATACCTAAAACCTTATAATAAAGAATTACTATTAAGCTTAAGTTGACTTATATTTCCAGAATAATAAATAAAAATCAAAGTTCTATAATCTGTTAGTAATTATTATTAATACTTTCATTGAATAAATATAACGTTTATTAGTAATCAATAAGAGAGCTATTTTGCAGTTAAACTACATATCAATATAACTATCCTACATAATATTACTTTCTATGTTTTCTAAGTTTCAATATATCTTACTACTCAAATATTAGTAATTATTATAATTAATATAGTAAATTCCCTTACTAATATGTTATATAAATTAAAAGTAACTAGATTTCCAATACCCATTCAAATTATACTAGTAATATACTATATAGTAATTCTCAATATATTAGTTTTAAGAGTTATTATAATATTAAAAGCTACTTCAACTCTATAATCTATGAGTTCTTTTTTAGAACTACTAACTTCTATAATTAATATTCTATTAAACTAAGAAATCTAGAATATCGATTTTATAATTATTGTTATTATTCATGTTCAGCGTATATAATTTAATTACTAATTTCTAATCGTTCTTAAAACTATTCATAAGTATATACAAACTAGTTCCTATTCTAATAAATATTAATTAAGTAAAGTTTCAATTGGTAAACTAAAATAAAAGCTATCTATTATTTTTACTAGGTTTACTTATAATAATCTAAGTCTTCTATATAGCCTTTATAGTCTTCAACTAAAAGGTTAAATTAATAGATATAATTATTGATATACTAGAAGTATGTAGAGTTGAATGTCGGAACCAGTGGCATAATTATCTATAATAATAAGTAATTCCATTACCACTTTAACTAGTTATAAGCTAGTATTAATACGGATACTATTATCAGGTAAAGTGTATAGTTAAATCCATATATAAGGTGAAGACTTTAGATACTATTCTAGGTATAGAGTAAAAGTAACTGAATATAATAGAAATATATTAGCTAATTAATTATTCTAGAGAAATCTAATCTCTAGTTTATTAAACTAATAAATTTCTAAACAGGATTTAAAATATTCAAACTAATGAAGACATCTTAGAATAGAAATTCATAATAATTTATCTAATAACTTAGAATAAGACCTAGTATAAAAGAATATAAATAAAGTCAATATTAAATAAAATAATATGTATATAAAGTGTGAGCTTTTCTTAGAAAGTATTTATAATAGTTAGATAATTACCTATTCTTATTTAGCTGTTTGAAATTAAATTAGTATTATAATGTATAATATTAAGTCTTTTATTCGAATTATAATGAGTTACAAATTCAGTAATATTATAAATTTCTATAAAGGTATCTTTAATATCTTTCTAAATGTATCTTTTAGTTATGATAGTTTTGATAGTATACCTATATCATATATTGTAATATAACACATCTTTACTAATCATCTTAGATTTTAATTGACTAGAACAATATTACCTTATAATTCTATACGAAATCAGAAATAGTATTTCTTCTAAATTAGGAAGGATTCTTAAATTAATAACCTATGTTTATTATTATTAGCTAAATAGTACCTAGAAGTAATAGGTTAAATTATTATCATTCTTTATAATTTATTCATATATCTCTTCATATTGTTCTGATATTACTATATTCATTATGATTTTAACTAATTCTTATATTATATTTATACATTCCTTCTATTTAATAAAGATCCTTTAATAATAGTGTTACTTATTTGATATATCTTTACTAAAGAAATATTTGAAGTAATTATTCAACGTCTCTGTCATTATTCATTAATGGTAATAATTCATTATTACTAATTGTCTATTTAAATAGGAGATTAGTAGTAATCCTTTAGAAGATATTAATATAGAATCATGAATAGATAGGCTTTACTATATCCAACTTAAAAGTACATAGCAATAAGATTTCTTTTATTATATACCTATAGTATAATTAAACTAGCTTTTAGTTTAGCTTTAATAACTTATGATTATAAGTATTTTATTATATCTTATTATTAATTTAATATTAATCTATAAACAATTAAGTCCTATTTCTTTAAACTTCTAACTTAGATCTAATAGCTAGTATTTTAATATAGATATATATTATTACTAAATCTATTTCTTTAACTAATATGTAAGTAATATCTTTATTATTATAAAATATTAATATAATTTCTTTAGTTATTAGAATAAGGCTAATATATTATTTATAATTTATAAGAAAAAGTATAGCTTTTGTAATATTTTATTACTAATTATAAAAGGTTAATTTTGTAATAAATCTATCGGTTGCACTATGCCGTAAGGTATATAGTAATTATACGTATTATTATATATATAATAGTATGCTTTCTATACCTTACTAGCGATAAGTACTAGGTATCTAGTACTAGCTATAGTTAAATATATAGTAGTTAGTAAGTAATTATTATACTATAGATCTAGAGCTTTATATAGTACTACGCGTTATATAATATAATAATAATAATCATAAATAACTAGCATAATAGTTTATACCTATATAGTAAGATTATATATAGTATATTACTTTTAAAGTTAATTAATACTAATTAGTAGTTAATTTATCTATTACTATTATACTATAGATTAGTAAAGCTAATTATAATAGAAGAAGTAATTATAAAAAACTATACCTAAAGTCTATATAAGGTAAAAGATTATAAAACTAACTATTTAGACACTTTAAACTCTCCCCACTTTAATATCCTAATTAGGATACTTTAAAAAGTATATTAATACTTGAGAAGACTTTTATAAGACTTAAATAGAAATATTATATCGAAAGCCCTTATTCTAATTAAATTAGAATATGTTTTTAGTAGTATTTTAAAGAGTTTTTCTATATTTATACTTTTAATTATTACTTATTAGAATATATTTAGTAAATATAATAAATCTTGTTAAGTCTTACTAGACTTTTATAGTACTAGAGATTTATAATATCTCTAGTTTTAATTCCTTAAGACTTATATACCTTCTTAAGATATACTTTCTACCCCTTTTTTATATAGATAAATAAATCTAATAATTCTTATATTATTCTAACCTCTATAATAATACTCAAATTACTAGCTTCTAGAGAAATACTTACTTTAAGTACTTCTTTAATAATTATAGTTATATTAAGTATTATCCTTATATTTTTAAAATTCTATTAATATTTAGATTTAATACTATTTAGATAGATTTAAAGTATTAATTATAAGAGTTTTATAGATAAAAATACTCTTACTATTTTAATATATTTAGTATACTAACTTATATTTCATAACTACTTAAAACTATATAGCTTTAAGTTTTATTTAAATATTTAAAGATACTTTTAAAGACTAGTTTATTATAATATAGTAATTTTTAGATATTTAAGTTACTTATTATATTTAAAACTACTTTTTCTTCTATAATATTAAGATTAATATGAATAAGAAAATGATTCTTAGTATTTTATACTCGATTACTTAATAAGATCTATTTATCTTTTAGATATTTAAAGAGATTATTAAAACTAATGAATATTATATTACTTTTAAAGTAAATATTAAAAAGTTCTCTAAATAGCTTAAGGATTTTATAGAAGATAATTAGGAGATAATACTACCTATCTTTAAGGTTAAACTTAAAGCTTTAAAAATTAAACTTATTTTAACTTTTTTAAAAATAGTAGAAGGAGAATAATAATAGTATAACTAGTCGGCTTATATACCTCTAGTATTAGTATTATATTTCTAATTCTTTTTATTAGCCTTACTAATATATAGCCTTTTTAGTATAAAGCTTTTTTATATATAAGAAGTGAATTATAATATAATAACTTATAGCTCCTAAAGTAATTTGAATACTTCTTATATATTTCTTCTATTATTCGTTTTAATAATACCTTAGCTAAATATACTATAGATATTATAAAGTTTTATAATAAGATAATAAAGTATAATGGAAACCTATATCACATTTTTAAGATGAAAATTTATATATTTTATAATTATTACTTTAAGCTTAGTATTTTTTACTATATATAAATAAACGTCTTCTTAATTATATTTAAAGATTAAATACTTAAGTATTATTTTAAAAGCTTTAAGAACTTTGATTTTAACTCATAATTTGAATACATAACTTATTATATTAAAAGAAATTTGAAAATAATAAATATTAATAGTTATATTTTTCTAACTAGTAAAATATTATATTTTGAAATATAACAGTTGAGAATTCTAATAAAAATAAAACAAAAGCTTTTAAAGCTTTTATCTTAAAACCTATATATTTTTCAAAAGCCTTTTCTTTGAATTTCTATATAAATATGGTATTTTACTTTTAATTTATAAGTATATATTATAGTATATCTAAGTATTAGTTAGGCTTCTTTAATCTTATTATAAAATTTTAAACTTTCTATAATTAGTTATAATTAGCTAGAGGTAATACTATATTAATCTAAAAGGTATAATATATATAGAGTGATAGAGATAATGGCTAGAAGTAAGTTAATAATTAATTTTAGACTAATTATATATATAATTCTTCTTAAAAGTACTTCTAAGGTATTATATTATAAGGTATTTAATATTCTATATATATAGCCTTATAGAATATATAACTACTTATTCTAAATAATACTTATTTTTTCTTTCTATCTACATATAGCTATTTAAATAAGAAGTATTATATATATAATAAGATAGATTATTAGTCTATAAGGTATATTTTTAAAGAATAGTATATTTTATATAGCTATTATAAGTTAAATATTAATCCTAAAGTATACTTTTTAATAATATATTAAGGTTTCCTTATAGATTATAAAAGTATTAATAGTTTTAATTATAATTTTAAAAGCTCCCCTTAAGATAATAGTTATAATAATACTATTACGTAATATTAAATATAGTATAACCTTAAGGATAAGACTACTATTCTATCTAAATAGTTTTTAATATTATATTTTAATAAAAGTCCTATTATTTTTAATAGAAGTAAAATTATATATATTTTCTAAAACTAAATAGTACTTTATATTCTAACTTAAAGTAATACTTCTAATGGTAGAAATACTAAAATAAATACTATAAACCTTATATCTAATTTTAATAGAAGTAAAATTATATATATTTTCTAAAACTAAATAGTACTTTATATTCTATTTCAAAATAATACTTCTAGTAGTAAAGTTAATAAGAAAAGTATTATAAATCTTATCTCTATATTTATACTTAAAAGTTATTACTTAAATATTATTCTTTAAAGTATCCTATCTAACTTAGGCGTTACTAGCTTCTTAACTATTAGATATTCTTAGTTTATTATATTAAAGTGGATATTTAACCCTTCTATTACTTTTATATTTCTATAAGGCGAATTAGTAATAATATATTTTAATAGAACCTTTCTAATTATAATACTTAAGATAATTAATATTCTTATACTACTTAGTATAACTATATTCTATATAGTACTATATAATACTTCCTTCCTATTCTATTTTATAAATATAAATCGCCTTAGTATTATATTTAATAATATTTATAACTAGTTCTATTAAAATAAAAAGATTATATTAGTTATTTAAAAATAGAAATATCTATAGATACTTCTTAATAAGAAGTAGATAATTATTTCTATATATCTTATAGAAATAGAAATATAGAGATTTTATTATTATTTTAAATATCTAGTTATTATATGTTCTTATAATACTTTTAATAAGGTGGGATATTTAGTTGAATACTATATTTTTAAAATATTTAAATAGTATTACTATTAGTATTAAATATAT
>QAPG01001176.1:0-10610 GCA_004366825.1 Colletotrichum spinosum
TTATTATTAAAAATATTAATATAGAGTAGGTATACTAACTACTATAGTTATAAGAGGTTTAGCTCTAGATTAATTAGTGGCTAGCTATAGTAGTTAGCAGGGGGGTAGGAAGGCTGAAATTATACTTTACGGGGCAATATATCCTCTAATAGTCGTAGTAGAGAGCGAGCTATTAGCCCCTCTTAATATATCATAGGATAATTAGAAAATTATACAACATTATATCTTATATCTAACTAATAAGCTATTGAAATAAACTACTAGTATAACTTAGAAATAAATAGTAATAGTAATAGTAGTTATATTAAAGGTCTTTGATCTATTTAAAGTCATATACCTCTTGGGAATTCTTTAAAGGAAGCTATACTTAGTAGTTAGCTCTTACTTTATAAACCCTATAGATAATACTTAAGCTAAAGAGCTATTTAAATAGAAGAAACTTTAAGTAGTAATAATATAGTTAGTTAATATAATTACTAATAAATAGGGAAAGTATAAACCTATCTATTATAATTACTTCTTTAAAAGATTATAATAAGTTATTATATAATACTAATACTAGTTAACTAGTAGTACGTATTACTAGCTATTAATAATTACTAGTTATAAATAGCTAAAAGTAAGTACGAACTAGTTAGTAGTAGTTATTATACTTAGTTTATATAACTAGAAGGTTTATAACTACTAGTTATACTTATCTGCTGCAGGATTCAAACCTACTGCTCTTATTATAAAATAGTAAAAGCCAGCCAGACGTTAAGCCACTATATTAAGTAAGAGAAATAGTAATAGTAATATAATAATAATAATAAGTATTATTTAAGTTATTTAAGTTATAAAAGTTTTACTATAAAACGCTTTATAATAATAAAATATATAGAAATACTTTAATTATTAAATCTAAAGATATATAGCTAGGAATTATCCAGAGAAATATATTCTTTATACTATTAAGGTAGCTTTAGAATAAACGTATTGTAATAATAAAGCTAAAAGTTTAGATTTTAATAGTAGTTTAGGAAAACAATAATTCTAATATAAAATTAAACTCTAAAGTTTATAGAAGAAGAAAGGATTAAATGAGAGTATTTTGAAGTATAATATAAAACAAGTAGATCTTTTATACTATTAGAAGTATAGATTAATAAAGGATATATTATTCAATTATTCCTAGATAGTAGTTATAATATTTAAACTATAGTTAACTACTATCTAGTTTACTAATTCTATCTATTCTATATAAACAGAATACTTAAGAAATTTAGAAGTTTTAGAGATAAAGTAATATATATAATAATGAAAGGTATTATAATATTTAATATTAAACTTAATAATTATATCTAAAAGGCCTATACTTATATTATTAATAGCTTAGATATTAATATCTTCTTAAGTAAGCTATAAATAGAATATAATACTATTATTTATAGTACTTAGAAGTATTATATTTATTATAATAAGAAATAGATATATATCTCTTTGGTAGAATAAGAAGAAAGTCTTCTAATTTAAACGACTTAAATAGTAAAAATACTAATAACTACTTCTTTTATTATAATCTATTAAAAAGCCTCTAAAATATATAAATATATATATTATAAATATCTTACAATAAGAGAAATTATATAAACTATTAGTTTAATAGATATTAAAGAAATACTTTACGTAAAAGATAAGAAAGATAACTTAATAATATTATTATACTAGATATATAAGAGATTTAAAGACTTCTTTAAAAAGAATAAGATATATTTTATACTATTTATCTATTTAAATATGAATTATAGATTCTATTTTGAAAGGAGAGATAATAGTTAGAAGTAGCTTCTACCTTAAAGATTACTTTATAATATATTTTAAGAGGAATTATTAATCTTATAGAAGACACTTTAGGACTTCTTTAAAAAGAAATTTATATAGATAAATAAGTGATCTATAAATATTCTAGTTTTATTTATTAAAAAGCTAAAAGATAGGTCATATTTGTATTAGAACTATAGAATACTTAATATTATTATAAGAAAAGACTATTACTTTTTGGTACTTATATTAGAAACTCTTTAATATATAGTTTTAACTATATAATGAATAAAACTAGATATTATTATTATATTCTATAAGATTAGAATTAGAAAGGAATATTAGAAGAAAACTACTCTTTATATATAATATAGCCTTTTTGAATAGTTTATATATCTATTTAGACTTATAGGAGTCATAATAATATTTTAGTATTATATTAACAGTATACTCTATAAGCTTCTTAATAATTTCACTATGATATATTTAAATAATACTTTTATCTATATAATAGGGTTTTAGAAAAATTATAGAGAGAAAATTGAAAGAGTTTTATAAGTCTTATTTATAATTAGGTTATATCTCAACTTGACTAAATATATATTTTCTATACAAATAGTAAAATATATCAAATCTATATTTAAGGCTAGAGAGGAGATTACTTATAATTTTAAAAAAGTAAGAGTAATAAATAAATAGCTTATTCTAATGATAATAAAAGCTATAAGGAATTTCTTAAGGTTTACTAACTATTATTATATATTTTTAAGTAACTATATAGTTCTTATAAATCTTTTAAATATTTAAATAAAGAAAAATATAGTATTCTATTAGGAGAAGAGAAAAAAACATACTTTTATTATTTTAAAGGATTATTTTATAAAGGGTTTAGTCTCTTAATACTTCAATTTAAGCTTACTAAGTATTATTAAAATAAACTATTTAAAGTTTATTTTTAAAGGTACTTTCTTATAAGAAGATATATAAGGATACTATCAATTAGTTGCTTTTTACTTATAGAAATTACCTTTAATATAATATAACCATTTAATTTATAACAAGAAGCTCTTAGTAGTAATGATTTATTTTAATATTTAAGATATAGAACTAAAGAGTTATGATGAGTTTTAAATTCTAATATATTATAAGAGTTTTAAGCTTTTTATAAAAAAGTAAAAGTTGAATAAATATTAGAACTGATAGTTTAAATAACTAGCTTACTACTAGTTTAAAATTAAATGGTAATTAGACTATTTAAGTATTATATTAGATATATTATTAAGGTATAAATAAGATACCCTAATTAGTTAGAAAGATGAGAAAGAATAGGATAGAATAATCTAGTTAATTCTAGATTTAGTTCAACTATATTGAATCTTTATACTAGTTATATAATGAATATAAAAGTTTAATAAATTTAAGATTCTATTATCATAAGTTTTCAATAATATAGACTTCTAGAAATTATAAGATAGTATCTTATTTGAAGATAAATAGTACTTAGAAACTTATTAAGTTATAATTAAGAGAAACTATATATTCTTTATTACTACTAAAGTGAGCGTTTAGATCATAGAATATACTTTTAATATACTAAGGTGCCTCATTTAAAAAAACTACATATAAATATCTAGGAATCTAAATTAAACATATTAAGATAATATTTTATAACTAATTGTAATATAAAAGACTTATAATTTTCTTCTAATAAGTTACCTTAAGAGGAATAAACTATTTGGAGTAATATTATATTAATATTATCAGTTAGACTTTTTATAAGATATATAGTATTTTATATAGAATTATAATACTTTTAATATTAATATAATCTAAAGAGATATAAAAAAGACTTCTATAACTATTATTTATACTAGAGAGAGTTTATAATAATTTTATAATACATGTTATTGCTAATCTATTTATATCAAGTAAGAATAATACTTACTTTATATAAGTAATTATAAATTAATTAAATAAGTTAGTTATATTAGAGCTCATAGTAATAATAAGAATAGAGATGTATATAGAATGGTTTCTAAATTACTATTTTTAATTCTATAGGATTCTAAGAATAATCGTTAGTAATTGAAAGAATAATTAGACTAACTACTTTTAGAAGACGTTTTATAATCTTATTAATATAAAATAATATTTAAGTATTACATATTACCTATAGACTGATAGAGCTACTAAATAATTTAATTAAGAAATAGAAATAGATATCTATATAGTCATTAGTTATATTTAAAATAATTAAGAAGTCTTTCTTCTAGTAGTATAATTAGTTTTTAATAATTATATAATATTAATAATAAGAATTAGTTCTTTCTTCTTAGAATATAAATATTATATAGACTTTATATAAATCTATAATATAAATAGGAATACAGAAGATCTATATAAATAGAATACTAATACTTTAGTTAATCAGTTAGTAGAAATAATAAGGATAACTCAAATAGCTATACTATTTATTTAATAGAAGATAGAAGATTTTATTAATAATTATTAGAAAGCTGCTAAAAGATTTAAAAGAGAGGATGAAATATAGCTTTATATAACTAACTACTACTTATTTCGCCTATATAAAAACTAAACTATTTATACTATAAGTATAAAATACTAAATATTAATGTACTTATAACAATAGAGCTAAATATACTTAGTAGTATTTACCTTAAGGTCTATAATAATATTCTATATAAGGCTACTTAAGATTTATTATTAGGTTAAATTATATATACTTACTAGCTATCTTTAGTATAAGATGATAGAAGGGGTGATAAGTAAGATACTAAGGAGGTATTAGTAGTATATTAGAAGTATATTAAATAACGTTATTCGAAAGAGGTTTATATTAAATAGATAGGCTCTATATAACTCATATAGAAATTATTATACTTATTAGAAGATATTATAATATTTAATATTTATAAGGAGAAGTATAAACTAATTAAGACTCATAATAGTAACTTAATATATACTTTAGGTTAGCTTATATAATAAGTTTAAAGTTAAAATACTATAATTATAATAGTTATATATTAAATAAGGTAGTATTAAGAGAAGAAATAATATTATACTTAAAGGCTAGAGGAACTGTCTTAAGTTTTAAAAGGTATAATAGTAATAGTAAATATATAGAAGATGAATAAATAATAGATTAGAAGTAGAGATATTTTAAATTAAGAATAATAACTAGCAATTTATATATTTATTAATACTATAATAAGAATAGAAGGGGAATAGTACTTAAATAGACTTAGAGTTCTAAAAAAGAGTAATACTATTTAGAGAGACTGAAAATTTCTTGATAAATAAGAGAAATAAGAATAATGTTAATAGAAGAGGCTAAATAGGTAGGAAATAGTAATATAATAGTTATATTAAGGTTATATTTCTTAGCTTTATAGTAGCTAGTAAAATAAGCTTTAGTAGTAGTATTCTCTTCTTTAATTTATTTTATAATAATTATATAAAAAGTAATATAAACTTTACTCAGAATATTCTTCTATAGAATAGATAATAACTATAGACCTAGAGAGGTAACTAAGAGTTTTATATGATACTTATAAATAATAAGATTATCTTTAGTTAAGAAACTAATATAGATATTAATAAAAATATATTAAATAGTAGTAATTGCTTTATTTATCTAGAAAATACTAGAATAAATAGATAAAAAACTTAAGATATATAGTTATATCTTAACTTTATTATAATAGTAGCTAAAAGTAAGCTTAATATAATAAGAATAGTAAGTAGTATTAATTATTATAGTTCTATATTAATCTTTAGAATAATTAAGAAGAATAGCTATTATATATTAAAAATACTATAGTAGAGGTTGACGTTTTAATACTAAGGGGAATATTACTTATAATAATATAAATAATATAAGTAAAGTAGGAGAGCTTATAGGAAACGTCTTAGCTAGTAGTAGTAGGAGATATATAGGTAGAAGAAGTAGTATAAATATACTTAATATAAAGCTATAGTCTTAATAGTAATAGAGACTTCAGTAGGATATTTAGAAAGGTATATAGCAGAAAGAGGGGTTGTAATATACTTAGGGGGAGTAACTTCCTTCTTTTTACTCTTGTCGTCACCACTTTTAGTACTTTCTTTACTTTTATTAGAAACTATATCTTACCTAACTATTAGGTCTTTAGTTTACCTAACCTGACTATTAATATTAATCTGACCTAACTATTGATATAGAGCCTTATAAGTAGGGTTTTAAGTGGGTTTATATTAATAATTATGTTCCTAAATAATACTTAATAGCTAATCCTAATGTTTAATCCTAACCCTACTATCCTAACCTGTATTTTTAAGCTAATTAGGTTCTAGGAGCCTACTTTTTATTTTAAAATGAGTGGGACTAGTACCCTATAGTAATGGTTAGATTAGATCAGTACTAATAGTTAGGTTAGGTAAACTAAGGACTTAATAGTCGGGTAAACTATAACCTCTTCTCGTTATTATAATTATTATTACTACTATAAGTAGTAGGAGAGCAGGTAGGTGATATAGGGGTGATAGGGGAATAGGTAGGTAATATAGGTTTAGTAAAGGGGTTATCAATAGCCTTATTAATAACAAGCTTCTTATTAAGCTTATAGGGGTAGCTTTTAACCTTAAGGTTTTTAATAGTCAGGGGCTACTAGGGGTTAGAAATAGTTAATAAGAGATTGAGGATTAAATTGTAACTTATTATTATAATTATAAAAGTAATATTACGATTTATTATAAGAAAGTAATATTAGTAGGGTAATAGAGAGATAGAATAATCGCTAGTCAACTTATAAAAAAGAAAAGGAATAAATCGTAGTATAGGGAAAAGGTTAATTAGTTTAATATATTAAATTAATAGTAGGATTAAAATATAATGGTGGTAGCAATTGTTAACTTATAGTAACTTCGTAAGGTTTATAGAAGAAGAAAGGGAGGTATAAATCAATAGGGAGTTCTAATAATAAAGTATATTGCGGCATATATATATCTAAGTAGTATTAACTAATAAGAAGATTAGATTAATAATACTACTATTATAGTTATCTTATTAGCTAATTGAAGGGGGGTATATATTATAAGCTATATTTTATTAAAACTAGCTATAGTTAGTACATTTTATTCTATTATTATAGATTATAATAAACCTATTTTATATACATTCTACAGTTCTTCTAAAAACTCTTCTTCTTTAACTTAGATTCTTTCAATTAAAGTATTTCTATATTTAACTATACAGGCTATATCCTTTATAGATACTTCTAACTTATTATATTTAGCTAAATAATCAATATTTCTATAGTTCTTATATCTTTATAAAGCAAATTAGTAACAATATATTTTAATAGTATCTTTATAATTATTATATTCAGAATCATTAATATATTTATATCTGTTAATATTATAATATTCTATATAATACTATTTAATACTTCTTTTCTATTCTACTTTATAAATATAAATTACTTGAACATTATATTTAGTGATATTTATAATTAAGCCTTTGAAATAAAGAATTATATTAATTATTTAAAAATAGAAGTATTTATAAATAGATTTTAATCAGAAGAGAATGATTACTTCTATATATCTTATACAAATAGAAATATAGAAATTCTAATATTACTTTAAACATCTAATCATTATATATTTTTATGATCTTTTTAAGAAAGCAAAATATTTCATTAAATACTACGCCTTTAAAATACTTAAAAAGTATTATTACTAATATTAACCACATAATATAACTTCTTTATACTTTTATTATACTATTTATAGTAATATGAATTTTAACTTTAAATTATTGTTAATATTATCTATATTAATAATTACTTTATATTTTATATTATTAATATTATAATAGTATTCAATACTATTTAAGTTTTACCAAATATCTTAATCAAGATACTATAAGAAGTTCTTAAGAATATTAATTTAATATATATTAAGACCTTTTTAATCATATGATGATCAATATAAGTATAATATTTCAATCTAAAGACTTGAAATCAAAAATGACAATAATAAGATTAATAATTTATATTATTCTTATTAAAATATGTAATAATATTAATAAAACTAAGTAATACTATATATATTTTTCTATTATATATAAAATTTATTATTTAGTTACTTTTACTCTATACTTAGAATGGTATGTAAGCTCTTCACCCTATATATAGAATTAACTATAGATTTTACTTAATAGTAATATTTATACTAATACTAACTTATAACTAGTTAAAATAATAATAGAACTACCTATTATTATAAATAATCATACTCCTAGTTCTGATATTTAACCTTATAGTAAAAGAAGACCATATAGTGATAATCTATATAAAGAGAATTTTATTAGAACTAAGGCTTAATATATATTGCTAGAAGTAATTACTAAAATTATGAAGTTGAAAACCTTGTTAAACTTCTAAAAAATAAGATAAAATAGAATATTAAAAACTAGGTATTTTATAACTTATTATTCTTCTATATTTTCTATAATAAATTGAAAGTCTCATCAAAATCTATACAAATACTTATGAGAAGAGAGATATAGGATAAGTATAGTAATATTCACTTATAAACCATATAATTAAAACTATTAATTTATTAAATTAAACTTCAATAAAGTTATCCTAAAAGTTATAATTAATAAGTAGCCTATAAATATTTGAAAAGAAATCATCTAGTTACTTTATAAATCACTATATTAAGCTAAAGACTTTAGAGATTAAAAGTTAATTAGATAATATTTTAATGTTAATATATTACTATAATATTAGTTACTAGATACTGTGGAATATTGTAATAATATAATAATAGGAACTTTAAAAGTTATTAATTTATATTAGGAGTATTCATTTTAATATAAGTATTATTTATATATTAACTATACCTAATATATTAAGACTATTTACTAATATGAGTAAGTTGAATTCTATTATATTTATATAGAAATAATAAATTAACTTATATTAATAATAGAGAACTTTTATATTAATAGTATAAAATCTCATCTTAAGAATAAATAAAGTTGAGTCTCAAAGATATTAAGATTATAGATATTAAAGTTAAAATAAATATTTAAATAGAATATTAATAATTAGTAGTAATTAAATATCTTAAGATATTTGAATTATATATTAATAGTTATAAAGACATAAGGATATAATAGTATAAGAGTATAAGGTTATTATAGAAAGAGTTATTAGTTATTTATTATTAAAAAGATTGATATAGAATAGATATACTAGTTATTATAGCTATAAGGGGTTCAGCTTTGAGTTAACTAGAGGTTAGTTATAGTAATTAGTAGGAAGTAGGAAGGCTAAAGTTATATTTCAAAGAGTAATATATCTACTAATAATTATAGTAGAAAGTAAGTTATTAGCCCCTCCTATAAAGTTTATTATAACAAGATACTTATTATTATTCAAAAAGGATTTCTTTAAATAATATATAAAATAATTAATAATATTATTAAGTTAAATAACTTTACATTTATTCTATTTATTTTTAAAACATACTCTTATTTTATAGGAGATTTAGTTCCCTCTCTAAATATTATTATTCAATTCTATAATATATACAAAATAGGAGAAGCAATCTACTATAAATATATTAAATATATTATTAATACTACTTTAATAATATATAATAGTTTTAATACTCTTTAAATTATAATTCTTTTATTTTAACGTCTTATATATATAATAAAAAGAAAAGAATAATTAATAAGCCTTATAATACTTCTTTATTATATATGATAAGATATATATTTTGAACTTTTATATAATTCTTAAGAGTCTTAATTTAGTATTATAAACCTTTATTTCAAAAATGGTTATGAAATCGTATTAGATAATATATTTGAAGTATCAATATCTAAAGACATTTATAAGAAATCTATAAATATTTATGATATTATTGTAAGAGATTTTATATTATATAAGGATTTGATTACTTTTGATCTATACCTAGAATGGTATTCAAGTTCTTCACCCTATATATAGATTTAACTATAAAATTTACCTCATAATAGTATTCATATGAATACTAGCTTATAACTAGTTAAAATAATAATGAAATTACTTATTATTATAGATATTTATACTCCTAGTTATAATATTTAACTTTATGGTAATAGAAAACCTTAAAATAATAATTAAAAAGAACTTTATTGAAATTAAAGCTTAATATATATAGCTAAAGGTAACTATTAAAGTTATAAAATTAAGAACTTTTTTAGACTTCTTAAAAATAAAATAAAATAGAATATTTATAAAAGTTAGTTATCTTATAATTTATTCTTCTTCTATACTTTTTATTATAGATTTAAAATCTTCTTAAAGTCTATATAACTACTTATAAGAAGAAGAATATAAGATAAGTTTAATAATATTTACTTATAATCCTTATGATTAAAACTATTAGTTTATTAAATTAAGTTTTAATAAAATTATCCTAAAAGCTATAATTAATAAATAGCCTATAGATATTCAAAAGATAATTATCTTATTATCTTATAACTTATTATACTAAGTTAAAAACTTTAGAGACTAAGTATTAATTAGATAATACTTTAATATTAATATAGTATTATAATATTAATTATTAGATACTTCAAAGTATTATAATAATATAATTATAAGAGTTTTAAAAGTTATTAAGTTATGTTAAGAGTTTTTATATCTATATAAGTATTATTTATATATTATATATATTTAATATATTAAGATTATTTACTAATCAGAGTAGGTTGAATCTTATTATACTTATATAGAAATTATAAGTTA
>QAPG01001177.1:0-10601 GCA_004366825.1 Colletotrichum spinosum
TTACTTCTTCTTTTTATATTAAAAAATAGGTATTTCTTTCCTTAAGATATATTTTAAATAAAATTATTTAATAAGTATTCTTTTTTAACTTCTTTAGTATACTATTAGTGAAAGCTTATATTAATATTAAGTTCTAATTTGTTTTAAGTAGTATGTAGAAGGTATTTTCCTTTAGAAGTATCTTCCCCTAGGGTTATTATCTTATTATTATTATTATTTCGTTTGCCTAATTCATAATAATAATATAATATAATACTAATAGTCTTATTATATATTTCTATTAAACTAGATATTAATTATTAACGTTTATTAAAGTTTATATTAGGTTTATATTTATAGGGTAAGTGTTTTCTATTAAAATAGTTACTATTTAATATTTTTATTTATACTAGTTATTTAAAAACTTAAATAGAAATAATAGAATTATAAGAATATAGCTAAAGGTTTTAACTAAGAAAGGTTTAGATATATAGATAGAGTTTATATTACTATATAAACTATTATTTAAAAGATTTAAATCTTAATCCCTCAGCTGAAAACTCTTTCTAATATTTTAGTAACTATAGCTAGCTAGTTGCTAGGTATACTATATAGTTTTATTAGTATATCTTTATAGTAATATCTAGTTGAATACTAATAGCTAACTAGTTAAAATAGCTAGTTTACTTTATATAGAATTAGTAAGATTAATTATTATATTTATCTTTTAACTATATAATTAAACGATTCTTATTAGTAAACAGAAAGGTTTTAATAGTATAAAATTTATAATAATAAAAATAATAAAGAATAAAGTTAATATATTTATATTAAGATAAGAAGATTTGTATAGTATTATAGCAGATCTGAAATCTTAAAAACTAAGTAGTAATACTAAGATCCTTAAGAAAGTATATAACTTTAAGTATTTTATAAACCTTCTTTATAATCTTAAATATAAAAGTAGTTATAGTATTATTATTAATATATATAAAGGTATAAGTATTAAGATTCTTATTAATAAAGAGGTAAATCTCCCCCTTAATAAGTATAAAGTTGATCTTCTTTATTGTAACTATAATAAACTAGAACTATTCAAAAAGGTTCTTATAAAAACTATATAACACCTTATAGAATAGTTAAACTCTATTTATATTATTAGAATAATCTATAGGTTGATAAATATAAACTTAAATACTTTAAAATATTAATATAATAAGGAAGGTAGTATTAAAGTTATATATCTTATATAAGAAATAGCAGAATATAATAATAGTAAAGAAAGAATATATAATAATAGTAATTACTATAGTAGTATAAACTTCTTAAGATAATTAATCACCCTTCTTATAATTACTATAAACTACTTATTAAACTTTAAATCTTATAATATTATTTAAAATATTAGTCTTAATATTAAAAATCTATATATTTAGAAGAACTTTAGTATCAAAAGGCTTATTAATAATATAAAAGATCTCCTTAATAACTAATTGGTTAATTTTAGTATTATATATAGATTTCTAATAAGAAAACTAAAGAGGATTCTTTTTTACCTTTTTAATAATATAGAAAATAGAATAATTTAAAAAAAGAACTTTTAATAGTATTATAGTAGTAAGAAGAGTAATAGTATTTAGAGTATTTAGATTAATATAAATATTAATAGTAAAATAAGCCTTCGTTTTATTATAGAGATGAAGACTATAGGCTTCTTAATAGTAGTTTAGTAATGTTATTATAGTAGTATAATAAGGATATCTTAAAATAGAAATAGGGGGAATATTAACTAGCTTTATTATTAATAGATTAACATTTAGATTAAGATAGTCTAACTCTTATTTCTAAATAATATTTATAAGATTATTATCTCTCTTATTATCTATAATATTAATAAGTTCTAATTATATAATAATAATAAGAAGAAGTAGGCTTTTTAATAGTAGAATTATATACTTTATAATATAAACCTTATTAATTTAATATACTTCTAAAATAATTTCTTTTTCTTTTAATAAAATATCTTCTATAGTAATAGTATTTTAATCTAAAATCTAATTAGAATATTGGATCTATAGGTTAGATTTATTAAATAGAATATTATAATTAATACTACTAAGTTTAATATAATTATTAAAAAAGTATAAGATAGTTTTATTAGAATTCTTATAAAAGTAAATATTATAATAATAAAGAACTTTTTTTATATTAGGAATATAAATATAATAGATATAGTTATATAAGGAGTTATAATTAATAAGAAAGCTTTTTATAATATATACTTCTATCTTAATAGTATAGAAAGGGTACTTACCTCTCTTTTTATAAATATAAGTAATATATCTAAATATATAGATATACTTAATATATAGAAACTTATAATCCTTAGTTAGTTTTAACTTTTTTACTATAATCTTATAAAAGCTGAGTTTTCTTTTATTAATTTATAGTAAGAGGTTGGAGATCTGAATAATAGTATTAAAAGTATAGTTTAAAGTTTTTTAGGTAGATTGTTATTAATAAGTATAATATAAACTACTTTAATAATAGTCTAACTAATATATTTAATTATTCTATTTATAAATAATATATAAATAGTAGTAAGGTTAAGCTAAATATTTATAACGTAGGGGTTTTTAAGTACCTTCTTAAGCTTTAGAATATTATTATAAATCTATAATTTTATAGTTAATATAATTATATTAGTAAAAATATTATTAAACTTCTTAATAATTTTAAGTATAATATTATAATAATAAGTATTGAATAAGATAAGCTAGTAGTAACTACTATAGTAATTAAGAAAATACAAAGTATACTTCTTATTTATTATAGATAATAGTTTAACTTTAATAAGATTAAGATAAATCTCTTTACTTATTTAAATAAGTAGGAGAGAAGTATTATAACTAATAACCTCTATTAATTTAATAAAATAGTATATTTTATAGTAGAAAAACTTAATTGCTTCTTAAATATATTATATATTTATATAGTAATAAGTTTTAATAATCTATAATAAATATATATAGATAAAGTATTAATATATTATCTTAAGTATAAAGCAAGTTTTGATCTTCACTCTAACTAGACTAAGAATAATATTAATAGGAATAATAATATTATTAGAAGTATTAATAATATAGATATTATTTACTTAGTAGACTTTAATAAGGTTCTAATAAGATTGAGTATTAATGAAGCTTATAGTATAGTAATTATACTTAATATAATTGCTCTAAAGTCTATTTAAGCTGAGTAGGTTAACAGAGCTAAAAAAGTTATATTTAACTTTTGTAATAGTTTAATTAATAGTCTTAAAAGGATTAATAGGATTTTCTATTTAAAAGAAGATAGTATTTATACTTTTTAATCTTACTAATTTACTATTAGTAGTAGTAAAAGGTTAAAGATTATTATAAATATTATATAATATAAAGAATATAAAATTATTAAAGATTAAGCTAGAGTAACTCGAGTTAACTATAATATCTAAGCTTATAATAGTTTTATTATTAATTATAGTATTTATTACTTTAAATATTATTAATAACTTCTAAATAGTAAGACTTCTAATAGTAGAACTACTAATAATACTTATAGTATTTTTAGTAAATATTAATAAGAATAAAATAGAAGTTAATACTTTAGTATAATATTTACTATATATATACTTTATAGTATATATTATAAGTTAATTATAAAACTTATAATTAGTAGGGATAAAGTTAGAATAAATAGTTTAGTATTTTAAAATTAAATAGTTCTTTTTATAGTAAGAGTACTTATTATTCTTTTTTTTAATTAAAATAATAGTAGATATAATACTTCTAGTAGTAGTTATCTTATAATATAAAATAAGACCTATCTTTTATTTTTTATTTTAAATAAGAATATAGATAGTCTTAATAATATTAACTTATATAGATTTCTTATTATCATTAGTATAATACTTATAAGTATTAGGTAATCTTAATTTAAAATAGTTAAAAAGTATAATAGTTTAGGAATAATTAGTATTCTAACTATAGAATCTTATAATATAAGTATATAAGTACTATATATATTTAAAAGTATTATAAAGAATCTTATAATTATAAGTATTACTTTTAATAAACTTATTAATAAGAATACTAATAGTATCTTTAGAAACCTTAGAAATGTATTTCTCTAGTATTTTTATACGTATATAGAAGTTATTATTATCTTACTATCTAATATTAAATAGCTTATTAATTAGTATATTATATAATAATATAAAGAAGTTATAGGTAATATTCCTATTATTCTTCTATAATATATATATAAAGCTTTTAATAAGTAGTTTAAATATATTAGTATTAATATACTTTTTAATTTTATTTACTTCAAATATAGTATTAATTATTACTAATTATAATAATTAGTTTGATTTACTTTTAAGTTTTAAGATTGATAAGATAACTGTTCTACAATTAGAAATATTAACTATTATGATTCAAAAGATTATAGTATTATATAGTATGTAATTAATATTTATAGACTGTTACTATTATGTGATCAACTTAATATGAAAAATATGGGGTAATATTACTATATTTAAAGTTATAGATAGTTAGAAAAAGGTAAAATAAATAAAGCTCTTATATTTTAAGTAAAAATACAAGCTAGGCTTATAACTTATAAGTTTTTTAGATAAGAAGTCTTAAAACTAAAGTAATTAGTATAATTAGTAATATGTATTTTAAAAAGGAGAGGTTTTAAGTATAAGGGCGAGAGGGTAATACTTCTAGGCTGGGCGTTTAGGCTAGTATGTAATATAGCCATAGTATGTAATATATATAGCTACAGGCCTACCCCTCAATAATAATAATAATAATAATAATAATAACTACTAAATAGTAAATTAATAATAAGAAGAAAGCTTTTAAATCCTTTTAATTAATTATAATAAGGCTTTTACTCAATAAATTAAATTTTAAGAAAGTTTAATCTTATATAATTACTACTCCTAGTAAGTCTAGAAATACTCCTTTATGGAATTATAAATGGGACTATAGTATCTAAATACTTCTTATATATATTTTCAATACTTTATTTCAATATCTATTCATTACAAGAGAATTTATAATATTTTTAAAGGTAACTACTATCTAACTAATAACAATAAAAATCGTTCTTTAGTCTAAAAATACTTTTAAGTTTATAAGAAATAATATTGCTAACTTTATAAATAGCTATAAGGTTATATTAACAATCTCGGATGAATTGAAATGTAAGATAACTTTGAAAGTCTCTTTTTATAATAATAGAAAATATAAATATATTATCGAAATTATAATAATTGATAAGTATATTTAGAAAAATACTAAAGATACTTTTATAAGAATTTATAATATTACTAATCCTATAATCAATTATAATTCTAATAAAGAACTTTATATTATAAACCATAATACTAATTTAACTTTAGATAATTTAATAAGAGTGATTAATTACTTAATTATTGTAATAACTTCCATAAGAGAGTAAGAATTTATAGGAATGCTACTTTACTAAATATTAGCTTTATTTAGACTTTTCTATACTAACTCTTATTCTAAACTTTTAAAGAGATTACTAAAGACTTTTATTATAAGATTTCTTAATTAATTAAAGTATTTTAAATTTCTATTACATATTTAATAATTTAATACGCTGGTGATTATATTTTACTAGAATAATTAACTAATTAACTTACCCCTGTCATATTAATAGCTATATCTATTAGTTTAACCTTGTAATTCAAAACTATAAACATTATAAAGAAAATTTAAACTATTATAAATAAGTTAAGTAAAGATAGTAAGTAGCTTTTATTTTAATTTCAAGATTTAAGTTTTATCTAATTAATACTTATAAGAATAGAAACTAAGTTTTATAGATATATAAATAGTTTTAGTAAAGCTTAGAGATTAATACCTGAATTATATACTATAGTTTTAAATAATAATAGTAGTTACAAAGTTTATACTATAGATTTAATTGTTTAATATAATACTACCTATAGAGAGTAATAACTTCAAAAAAGAATTAAGAAGTGTTAGAATTAAAACAACTTCTAATATTGAAGTAATTTTTAAAACTAGTTTATATAGAATCGATTCACAATGCATTATGAATATAACTTAAATAGGTTTTAGAAATTTTGCTATCTTGAATTTATTTAATATATTACTAAAGAAATCTACTATTTGAATTATGATGACTACTACTTTTAAATTAATGAGATCTATTTAAATTTAAAGAACGTAGAAACTAATATTATATATAATAATTATATTAATAAGTAATTTAATTATAAAATAGCTCTACTATGTATTATTAAGAAATCCTATATGTATCTTATTAAAATACTAGTAGTATTGTATAGTTAAATATAATATTCTAATTTCTTAATATTACTCTATAGAAATAAATAAATATAGACTTAATGATGATTTACTAAAATAAAGTTTCAAAATAAGTAAAAAACAATTTAAATTTATTTAGTAATATTACTCCTAATGAACATCCCAAGAAGAGAGGAACTTATATTGAAGAAGAAGTTAGGCTAAATAGAAGATATCTATTTTATTCTAAATATTATTATAATTTATTAGTTATTTAAAAAGGAAATCAGAAACGCTTAAAAAGAATTCTAAAGAGGATAGGAATAGAAGAAGTTAAAACTATAGATATGTCAAAGTTAATAAGTTTTTCCTATTTACTATATAATTTATATAAGTTCAAAAGTGTGATATTTATAGATTTAATTACAATTTATTATAAATCTATATCTATATCGATATGTAAAAGTATATATATAATAGAATTTATATATAATAATAAGGAAATTTTACTAAATATTAAAGATTTTATTTACTTATTTAATATTAAGACAACTCATTAGATAGAAACTTCTAACTTTATAATTCTTCTAAGTAGAAAGAATAAGATTTTTATATATTATATTTATTATAAAAAGATTAATAGGTAGGTTTCAATTTTAGAAGAATTACTTTACTATAATTAATCTATATCTATTCAAAATAACTATATATATAAAAAGGTTATTATAAATTGGTATTCCAAAAGATAAGAAAACTTAATATGTTTTCCTTCTTATAAATAAAGATTTTATAATATTTTATAATAAGATTAGAGAATAGAATTAGAAAATTCTAAAATAGATAGAGTATTAGAATTATAAGTATATTTTATTATGAGTAATAATATTATTTTACTTATAGGAGTACTTAGTAATATTAAAATTATATATTTATAAGTTTAGTCTAATTAGATTATATAGATGTATTACATTTATATTAAAGTAATAGGTTTAATAATAAAGGTAACATTTAAAATACACTATATAATATTAACTTTAGTAATTATTGATGATTTCATTATAATATACTTCTAAATTAAGATTTAATTTATAGATGTAATAAGCTTTAAAGTCTAAAGAATTATTAATATAGACTTATTAGCTACTATTATCTCTAAGGAATATATATAAGAAGTTAATTTATAGTTTTATATAATCCTAATAAGATTAGAGTTTTATAATGTTATGAATACTAACTATATAATAGATTTCACTATAATAATAATAGAAAATATCTAATTAAGTAATTATTATATATCTAATATTAAATTCTTTATTATATTTGAAAGTTATAATATGAATTCTCTAATTTTAAATACTTTATTTATTCTTAAGATAAAGTTAATATTTAATAACACTTTAAGTTAAATAATTAGAATATTTTAACTTACGAATAATAGGTTTAATATCTTATTATTACTTTATATGTTTCAATTTAATAGTAAAGTTTTATAATATTATGATAAATATAAGAAGGTTTAATTGAATTTAAAAGTTATATAACTTGTTTTTCCTTTTAAGAGAGATACATTAATAGTTTCTACTAATAATCTTATATTCATAAATAATTAGTCTTTTATAAAAAGAAATAATTAATATAAGAAGAAAGAAGAAGAAGAATTAGATATAATACTCTCTAGTTTTAAATTAGATTTTATAAATTTTGTATTATAACTATAAGACCAAATATTAGAGGAAGTCTAAGTATAATTAAGTAATAATAAGCCAATCTTTATAATAATTAATAATTGAGAAAAGAAATTCTAAAAGGTTTAGAAACTGTGATTTATGAAATAATCAAATTAAAGGTTTATAAGATTTATTATACTATTATAAATCTTGAAAAATATAATTTAAATTCCTTATTCTATAATAAGAAATATTCCTATACGTTTTATAAATTTAGACTATTAGTTTCATAAGTTTTATTAAAAAAGAAGAAGAATAAGAAGTATTCTTATTATCAAACTTATAAAATAATATTTATTTAGTTACTTTTGCTCTATACCTGGAATAGTATCTAAGCTCCTCACCCTATATATAGATTTAACTATAAACTTTACTTAATAATAGTATTTATACTAATATTAGCTTATAGCTAGTTAAAGGAGTAATACAATTACTTATTATAATAAATAACTATACCCCTAGTTTTAATATTTTACCTTATAGTAGTAGAAGACCTTATAGTAATAATTAGAGAGAGTTTTATTAAAACTAAAGCTTAATATATATAGCTAAAGGTAACTACTAAAATTATAAAATTAAGAATCTTTTTAAACTTCTTAAAAATAGGATAAAACAGAATACTTATAAGAGCTAGGTATCTTTTAACTTAGTATTCTTCTATATCTTTTATAATAGAATTAAGATTTCCTTCAAATCTATATAGTTATTTATAAAATAAAAACTATAGGATATATATAGAAATATCTAACTATAATTATTATAATTAAAACTATTAATTTATTAGATTAGATTGTAATAAATTTATTCTAAAAGCTATAATTGATAAATAGCTTATAAATATTTGAAAAATAATTATCTAGCTATCTTAGAAACTATTATATTAAGCTAAAAACTTTAGAGATTAAGTATTTATTAAATGATATCTTAATATTAATATTTTATTATAATACTAATTACTAAATACTTTAGAATATTATAATAATATAATTATAAGGGTTTTAAAAACTATCGAGTTATATTAGAAGTATCTATATCTATATAAGTTTTATTTATATATTGGTTATATTTAATTAATATATTAAGATTATTTATTAATAAGAGTAAGCTAAATCTTATTATATTCATATAGAGATTATAAGTTAATTTGTATTAAGAGTAGAAAACTTTTATATTAATAGTATAAAATCTTATCTTAAGGGTAAATAGAATTTAGTTTAGAAGATATTATAATTATAGATATTAAGGTTGTAAAAAATATTTAATAGAATACTTATTATTAGTAGTAATTAAATATCTCGAGATATTTAAATTATATATAGTTATAAGAATATAAAAGTATAAGAATATAAAAGTATAGAGTCATTATAGAAGGAGTTATTAGTTATTTATTATTAAAAGGATTAATATAGGGTAGGTATACTAGCTACTATAGCTATAAGGGGTTTAATTTTAGATTAACTAGAAGCTAGCTATAGTAATTAGTAGAGGGTTAGGAGGGCTAAAGTTGTACTTTAGGAGCTAATAGATCTACTAATAGTCGTAATAGAAAGCGAGCTATTAGCCCCTCCTTAATATTATAGTAATAAATTAAAAAACCTCTAAAATTATTATACTAATAAATATAAAAAGAAGACTACTTAAAAAGATTTATATGTTATATAAGATAAAAAACAAAATAGTTAATTAAATTGATAATATTTCATTAGATAGGATAATTCCTAGAGAGAATATTTATAGAAACTAAAGATATGAATGAAAATAGAAAATAGTATTAAAAATAGTCTTAAGAAGTAATTTATAGATATCATTATATTGAAACTCATAAACATATATATAGGGGAATTCTTTATTTTGAAACAATTAAATGAGATTATAGATTCAATAAATTATTTATAGAAATTTAAAAGAGAATTTTCAATACACGTTTTGAAACTTTGAAAACAAGAATTAGTATATAATTTTAATCATTATGAAAGGCTATTTAAAGTAATTATAATATTATAAATACTTAAAATAACTTTCTATAAAGTATAATAGGTAAAATGAATTCTTATTTCTAAAAAGCCAATTAAACTTATTATTTAGTTACTTTTACTCTATACTTAGAATGATATCTAAACCCTTCACCCTATATATAGATTTAACTATAGATTTTACCTAATAATAGTATTTATACTAATACTAACTTATAACTAGTTAAAATAGTAATATAAATACCTATTATCATAGATAATTATATTTCTAGTTCTAATATTTAACCCTATAGTAATAGAAGACTTCGTAATAATAATTAGGAAGAACCTTATTAAGGCTAAAACTTAATATATATAGCTAAAAATAACTATTGAGGTTATAAAGTTAAGAACTTTTATAAACCTCTTAAAATAGAATAAGATAGAATACTTATAAAAACTAGGTATTTTATAATTTATTATTCTTCTATAACTTTTATAATAGAACTAAAATCTCTTTAAAATCTATATAGCTATTTATAAAAAGAGAACTATAGGATAAATATAGAAGTATCTAATTATAACTATTATAA
>QAPG01001178.1:0-10849 GCA_004366825.1 Colletotrichum spinosum
ATAATAGTAGTATATTATATTTTATAAAATATGAATAAAATAGTTTTATTAATACCTATTTACCTAATTAGTAGTAGAAGCTAGATAAAAATAGTTTTAACTTTTTAACTATATTCCTTATTATTCAAAATATAGTATTAAAGAAGAAAAATCCTTCTACTAAGATTCAAATATATTTTAATTAACTAATTATACTTCTAAAGATTTAGAAAAATATTACTAATTTTCTAAAGTTATTATGAAAATCCTTTATTAAAATAGTAAAAATTAAGATTATAAAGCTAAAAGAAAAAAATACCTAGCGAGAAATAGATCGTTAGGATACTAAAATAAAGCCTTTTCCTTTTAAATAGGTTTTTATTTATAAAATAGATGTAGATAGTTTTTTAAAATAGTATAAAATGAGGATTTATATATGTAGAGATATATAACTAGTTAATCTATTATAAACTATATATATAATAATACTAGCTATCTAAACTTTTCAAATAGCTATAATAATTATAATATAATTTAACCTTAAAGTCCTATAGTTTGATATTATTAATATATTTCTAAATACTATAAGGAATCAACTATAAATTATATATATAGTAATACTAATTATTTAAATTTTTTAAATAGTTATAGTAATTATAGTATAATTTAACCTTAAAGTCTTATAGTTCGATATTATTAATATATTTCTAAATATTATAAGAAATCTAAATAGACTTCTAATAATAATTAAACTACTAAATAGATTTAAAATTACAAAGTATTATACAGAACTTAAATAAACCCTTTATAAACTTCGAAACATACCCCTATTTTAATATAAAGCTTTTTATATTATATTAAAATCATCAAGCCTCTAGCTATACCTAGAAAAGCCTTATCTATTTAAAAACAAACATTTAAATATATATATCTTATTCTATATAAATAACATTCTTCTCTTATACTATAAAGTAACTAAAAAAAAACTTTTAGAATTATTAAAAATATAAAACATATTTATAAACTTAAAAAATAAAACCCTATTAAGTATTTCCTAAAAGTTTAAATAATAGGAAATTAAAAATATCGAAAGATTTACTTAGTTTATAACATATATATTACTAAAATCCTAAAATACTTCAATCTTAAATATAGACTAACTCTAATAATACTACTTCTAATAGTATCTTTTATTACGAATTCTAATTAAGCTATACTAAAAGAGATTTATACTTATTAAATAAAAGTTAATTCAATTTTTTAAACTTTAATTATAATACAACTAGATATCTTATTTATATATTCTTAACTCTTAAAATACTTTATAAATCCTTCTTAAATATATTAAGATATAATTAACTATATAATTCAATACTTCTATAAGATGAGATTCCTAGTACTATAGTTTAGAAACTCAAGAGGTATTAATAAGATATCTCAAATATTCCTAATTACTAAAGATACTTCTTTTATAAACTATAAAAAAACTTAAAATTAAATTATAACTATATTATCTTTTTATTTAAAAAACCTATTTAATAAAAAACCGCTTAATAAAACACTATTACAATATTAACAACTAAAGTAGAACTTCTCAACCTTAAATATACTTTTAAAAAAACTATAGTACTAAAAAGACTATTTCAAAATATTAAACTCAACCTTAAAAATATTTAGAAAATCTATTATAATAATTACTAAACTATTAAACTAATAATTTTAAATAATAAGTATTTATCTACTAAATTATAATATATAAATATTTAATAAATATAGCTATACTAAGAATACTTAAATAGTAGTTTTAAAATTATCTATATACCTATAGATCTAATATTAGTAGATAGACTTATAAAAAATTTAACTCAAGTAAAATTTAAATAATTTAAAATACTTCTTAACTTTATAAATCTATAAATAATATTCTTAAGACTAGAAAATTTAACTCAAGTAAAATTTAAATAATTTAAAATACTTCTTAACTTTATAAATCTATAAATAATATTCTTAAGACTAGTTAAAACAAACTAATAAACTTCCTAAAGCTATTCCTAACTACTTAAATAATATATATAAGTAATTTAGATTCTTAAAATTCAACTATTTAATAAAAACTCTTAGCTATATTCATATAGAAAACCAAAAAATAGTAGAACTCCTTAAATTAATTATAAAAAATAAAACTCTCTATTTAAACTTATATCTAATTCAAAATAAACTATTCAAACTTAAAACTTTAAATAAATAAATAAGAAGCAGTAATTAATACATAAAAATTAACTTAAAAAATATAGAAAATTAATTATATCTCCTAAAGGAGGGAGCTAATATTAAAGCTTATTTAAAAAACGGGGGGAATTTATTATATCTAATTACTAAAACGCTAAAACTACTAAAAACTACTTAAATAGTAAAGTTTTAATTAACAAAAGACTTAATTAAAATAACTAAAATACTAAAAAACTAAACAAACAACCTAATAGTAAGAAGCTAGACAGATAGTAATACTTAAAATAATTAAATAATAATAAGTTGTATAATAATTAGAATTCTAATAGTAGAATTAGAAATACTTCTATTCTTAAAGAAAACTAATTTAAACTCTTTCTATTATTAAGAATAAAATACAACTTAAAATAACTTCCTAATATTTCTAACTTTCTTACTTTTTAACTATAAAAAAATCAGATTTAGAATTAAAATTTTAATTTTAAGCTAAATTACTTATTATATTATTATCTAAAATCTAAATAGTATTAAGATATTTCTTAAATACTTTATAAGTCTTATTAGAAATTAAAATATAATATCTTTTTAATCTAGATTTATACTAATAATAATAAATAAAAAATAAATCTTTACTTCTAATATTAATAATATAAAAATAGCTTCTATAGAAAAAAATAAAACTTAAGTAGTAAATAGTATAAAAAATAGTTTGAACTAGTTAAATATTACTAATTATTTTTATCTAAAGAAAATAATCTTTATACTTCTTAATAATCTTATCTAAATTATTCTNACTAGTTAAATATTACTAATTATTTTTATCTAAAGAAAATAATCTTTATACTTCTTAATAATCTTATCTAAATTATTCTTTTTAAATAAAATAAATTTTATAAGAATTCTCTTTATAGTAGACTTCTTATTTAGCTTAACTAATTAATACTTAGTATCTTTAAATTAATACTTAAAATTATTTATCTTAAGTAAAATCTCCTAATTTCTAATTCAAACAGATTTCTTTATAAATTTTAGAGCTATCTTAATATATTTCCTAAGAGGTTTAAATAGCTTATTAATATTATCCTTATCATCCTCCTCTTTATTTATAATAAATTCAAGCTCCTCCTCCTAATCTTTAGCTATAAAATTACTAATTAAATCATCCTTTTTATCTTTAGAAAGTAACTTAAGAATAGGAACTTTTCTAGGATAACTATAGAAATATTTTAAGTTACTAGGGGTAGTAAACTCCTTTAAAATAAAAACTAACTTCTTAATAAAACTACTTAACTTTAATATATTGAAAACTTTAAATAATAAAAATAGTAATAAGTATTCTTAAAAATCAGAAAACTTAATAAAATAGAAATAAATAAAAACCTTAAGATATAACATTTTAACTTTATACAACAACTTACTATTCAAACTAGAAAAAAATAGATAAAAACTATTAATTTCAATAACCTATACTTAAATCTTAATAATAATTTAGTTGCGAATAAAGTTATTAAAATTAATAAAAGTATTAATAATAAGGAGAATAAGAGGAAAATAGTAGCTATTAATAAAGTTATATAAAATAAAAAGAATTAAAAAATACTAAATAAAACAAACTTCTTAAAAAGACTAAAGAAGAATATTTCGAATTTAAGAATTCTTATTATTAATACTTAAATAAAGATGAAAAATAGCTAACGTAACTTCAAAGTCCGATTTTCTACTACTTTTTAAATCAGGATTAGAAAACAACCCCTTAAGCTTATCAATAAATTAAATAAAAACTAGAATAAGTTTATTTAATAAAAAGGTTAAATCAAAATATAATAATAAATCAACTACAATATTATATAATACCTCAACTTTAGTAGCTTCTTTTTTAACTTTAGTAGGTTTATCCTACAAATTAAAATATTAGTAACAACTAATATATATTATTTTATTTAAAATTCAATATAAAAAATCCATATTAATAAATATACTACTTATAAGTATAAGAAGGTAACTATTAAAAATATTAGTATTAGTAAAGAGAAAGAAAATAGTAATAAAAAATAATAAGGGGATTATTTTAGTATACTGAAATAAAATATAATTGTTGACTTTAGAAGGAGCTAGCTGAGTGTTCTTACTAATACTTATACAAATAGTTAAATATATAATAAAATATAATAGGTTTATCATAATAAATAATTTCTTTTATTTAAATGCTTAAAGAATTATTTTAAATGCTAATTATCCTGTTTTATTTGTAATAATATATTACTTAGGATTTAAAGGTATCTCCAGTAGTTCTACCGCTAGGGGGGTATATGAGAATAAGTATAGTATTAAGGTTACTATATAGTTATACTAATTTATATAAAGTCTAACTGCTCTTTTTATACGTATTCAAGCGCTTTACTCTAGCTTGAATAGATCATACCTTTCAAAAACCTATATTGAGACTATATACCATATTATTTATTCATCACAAATAATTAGTTATATACTATTTATATAGTTAATTGATTACGATACTTACTAGTTATAAAGTAATACTTATCTTAAGCTTAATAAAGATCTATTTAAGTATAATTTAAAGAAGTATTATATAGAAATGATAATTCTTCTTAGGGAGTTTATAACTAATTATCTATAATAAATAGAGATTATTTAAATATTAATCTTCTTCTAATATTATTATAACTAAACCCTTATTAATAAGCTATTATAACTAAAGCTTAAATTTATAGTTTTATTTTATCTATAGATCTAAGAGTTAATATATAATAAATAATATAAGATAACTTCAAAAAGCTTCTTTAATTAAATCTAATAGCTTAAAATTGTATTATTTTCAATACCTTTAGAAAAAGACTAAATCTATATTATATGTAAAGATTATTCAATTTACTAAAAATAGATTTAATAGAAATAGAAGTTATACTAATTAAGTAATTATAATATTAATTTTAACTACTATCTACTAACTTCTATACTATTTTAATAATATACCTTTCTAAGAAATAAGAGATATTTCAATTATCTTCTAATATTAGAATTCTATTATAAATTTAATATTCTCTAACTATATTAATTAGTTATTTATGAAAGATACTAGAATCTTAATAATAAAAAGAAAGTTGTATTACTAATTATTGTATTTCAATACTAGTAAAATAATAATATAAAAGCTAATAACCCTTCTATTTCTATAAAGAATCTACTTAGATTTCTAAAGTATTTTTACTAGGAATTCTCTAGGAAATCTAATAGGAAATCCTATAGGAAATCTTAGTAATTTCTAATAAGAAGTCCTGGGGAAATCCTTATGATTTCTATTGGGAAATCCCTTTAAAAGCCAACTAGAATATTAAGCTTTATATAGTATTTTATAATATAGATAGTCTAAGTTTTAGATTTATATAATTATAATTATAATATAAATAAACTACTTCTTTATAAGTCTTTAATAGAACTATATATCTAACTTTATAAATAGATAAAACTATTGTTTTTTATTTTATAGTAGAATAACTTATAATATTACTATCTTTTATTAAATAGAAAATATAAGAAGAAGTAGGTTTTTTACTATTTAGATATCTTATGAAATCTGAATTAATATATTTTATAATATTCTTAATAGAAGATATATCTTTATAGTTATATGTAAATTTATATTCTTTATTATTCTTAAAATAATCTTATATATAGTTAAAGATTAAAGAATGATTTTCTTTAAATTATAATTAAATTGAAAATAGGTCATTATCATAAAAGTAATATTAAGCTTTATTTTTAGAGCTAAATATAATAGAGCTCGTATTTCGTGTCAAAACTTTAAAATATTTTCTTTTAAAGTTTTTTGCTTATTTTTAAGTAACTTACAGTTATTACTTATAAGAGCTCTAAATTGATAGATAGTTTCTTTTTATATCTTTTAATACATTTCTTTGTATATTTATTCTAATTAATAATTATTATCTTTTCTTTTCAATTAATAGATGAATTATAACTAAGAAAGGTAGAAGGTTCTCTTAAGTTCTATATTTTTATTTTTACTTTAAAGAAATATATATATAATTAGCTATATTTTAATTATTTATAACTAGTAATATATTATTACTATAATAAGTTAAAATAGTTATATAGGGCTTTTTATCTAAAATATAACTTGTTTTATTATAAGAAGAAATGATAAATCTTTTTAAATAAAGAATATGTTTTAGATAATTATATGAAAGTTAAGGATTTTATTTCAGATTATATAAAACGTTATTTAATAAATAAATAAAAGTATAATCTTTATTATTTTTATAAATATTTATATTTATACTTTAATTGAATTCTAAAGAACTCTTCTTCATATTAAAATAAAATCTAATAAGTAGATAAATATATATAATTTTATTAATATTAGTAGATAAATATTTAAAGATTTATTAATATTAGTATAATTGGTTGTATTTAAGGTCTTTGATCTATTTAAAGTTATATACCTCTTGGGAACTCTTTAAAGGAAGCTATACCTAATAGTTAGCTCTTATTTTATAAATCCTATAGATACTATTAGTACTAAGTAATTATTTAAATAGAAGAGACTTTAAGTAGTAAATATAGTTACTTAATATAATTACTAATAAATATTGAAGCTATATTATAAAAGAAAGATATAAACTTATATCTATTATAATTACTTTTTTAAAAAACTATAATTATATAATACTAATACTAACTAACTAGTAATACCTATTACTAGCTATTAATAGTCACTAGCTATTAATAGTTATTAGTAAGAGCTAATAGCTAGTAGTAGTTATTATAAATAGTTTATATAACTAATAGGAATACTAGTTGTAGTTACTTACTACAGGATTCGAACCTACTACTCTTACTATAAAACGGTAAAAGCTAGCCAGATATTAAACTACTATATCAAGCGGGATTTTTTTTTGCGAAGACCTCAGCTATATGTGGCTATATGGCTGAATGTGGCTGTATGTGGCTTCGCGTGGGCTCAGGGTTATTCCAACCCCTTCGCCCCATCAACCTATGTTCAACCCTTCCTACAGTACCTCTATTACAACACATCAGCAAGAAGCATCAGCACTATGAATAATCCTGACCACGTCAATTCTTAGGAACCACCTGAAGATAGACTCTGTTGTTAGTTCCTGGCCGGTCAACTGAGTCATGAAGCACCTGGTCTCTACGGCAGAAAGACTTGGGACCTTTTCCTCCAGCAGGCGCCCCGCGAGCGGGGCCAGGGGGAGGCAGACCTCCCACCCGCATCAATATTAGTATAAATAAATATTATAATAATATTAAATAATATTAAAACTTATTCTAAATAAATAGAAAAAACTATTTTATATTTCTAATTTTTAGACTTATAGGTAATATTAAAGATCTCTAAATAATTAATATTTAAATATTATTATATATAATTAGAAGGTAAAATCTGGTGTATATTTATATGTATTTAAATATACCTACGTACGTTACGAGAGGCTCTATTTTGAATAGTTTATATAGGACGAGGCCTATAGAAATAGTATTAACACCTAAGGTTTATCTAATATAAATTCTACTTCTTAAGCATATTATTCTTGATATATCCCCCTAGTTTTAAGAGTTCTATTTATAAATTAGCCTTTTAAATAATATTAATTAAACTTTCAATTTATACCTTATAAGAAACCCTTTTTATTATTTTATTATTCTTATTAAACTTCTATTTCTATAATAAGAAGAATATTACTATTTATAAACTATTTAAATACTTTTTATTAACTAGGGAGTATTTTTAGTATTTCTTAAGTTCTTATTAGGGGTTTTAACTACTAGAGGTTTTTTTTAAAATTCTTCTTCTTATTATAACTTCAAATAGTTTAATTAATCTATTATATTAATCTAAATAATAAAAATATTAAAGTAGTAATTCTAGAGAAGCTTTATAAAGTTATTAGCTATAGAGTCTCTTAAAAATATATATTTAATCTTAAAACGCCCCTACTAAGCTTCTTATTATAATTAATAGTTATAGATATCTATATATTATAACTTTATATATAATTATACTAGTTTAATAGTTATGAAGTATATTATTTACTAATTGTTATATTAAATTCAGATAGTTAGGTAAAACTTATATATCTTATTCTTACTAAATATATTTATTATAAAATCTACTTAGAATATAATAATAAAATAACTAATAAAAATTACCTCTTAAATATTTTAAAATAATACTAAAAGTTCTACTTTAGTTATTAAAATAGTAATAATATCTTATTTATTAGCTTATTATATTATTAGACTTCTAAAGAAAAATATTATATATATTTAAAAGTTCTTTTAATTATTACTATTATCTATAAAACTAGTATTTATAGTAACTATAAAGCTATTAAATAGATTACTAGTTTGATAGTTAAACTTAAAGTAGAAGTTCTTTATTTTATTAAAATATTATATTATTTATTTAACCTCTATATAATAATTATCTAAAGAATTATAGTTAAAGTATAATAATTAGCTTATTGTATAAGTAATATCTAGTATTATTATAATTATAATACAATTAATGAAGCTAATATCTTATTAGTAGTATTTAATTTCTATATAAGAAGCTTAATTATATTATAATAGGAGTTCTTTAGTTTTTAGAAGGATTTCAAACTATTTAATATATTATATATATTTTATAAAATACTTAAGGAGTTTTTTAATATATATTACTTATAAAGGCTATAATTATTATACCACTTAATTTTAAATAACTTTAATACTTAGAAACTACTAAAAATCCTTACTTCTTTTAAAATAATACTTCTTCTAAAAATCTATTAATAATATAAGTATTCTAAATATATCTTCTAAAAGGAATAAGAATATATAATTATTAATATAAAGAAAGAAGATAATATACTTCTTAAGCTAGTAATATAACTTTCTTTTAATATATTAAAAACTAAAATACTTAAAGCTTACTTCTAAATAGTATTACTAGAAGAAAAGAAACCTTTAAAAACTATAAAGTATTTTATTAAAATAGTAAATCCTATTTAGTATTTAATAATTTAGAAGTATCTCTATATAGATAGTTTTATTAAATACTATATATACAAAAGTATTAATTATATTATATTAGAATAACTTAAGATTAAAATAGTTAGTAATTATTATAAGAATTTAAAATAATATACTTATTAGAATAACTATATAGGTTTTATAATTATTTTATAGCTATTAATTTCTATAAATAACTAGTTAAATTTTAATTTTCAGGAAGTATCTATATTTATCAAATTTATAAATATAAACCTAGTAATATTTTAAAATTCTCAAGCTTCTTATAAAAGTCTTACTAATCTTACTTTAAAAATATAGTTTAATATAACTTTGAAAATAAGTTCTTTGAGCTATTATTATAACTTTAGTATATAGATAAGTAAGTATTATTAAGTAAGATATAAATAAGAATAATAACTTCTATTATAAGACTTTGAGAATAAGAATTTCTATTCTTCTATATTTTAAGTATTTTCTAATATCTAATTCACCTTATAATTAAAATTTATTGTTAAAAGTTCTAATATTTATATCTTAAAATTCTTAAGAAGATTAAACTTCTAGAACTCTCTTTAGTTAACTATTTTTATAATTCTATAGCTATAAGTAGGAATATTTTAAAGTATTTTAAAATAACTAAAAGGTATTAGTTAAAAAAGTAGTTTTAAATAAAGATTTCTTAATAACTCTAGTATAATACTTTATCTATCCTTTATATTTAACTCTCTCTAGAGATATTTAAATTTCTTACTTCCCTATAGTTTTATTTATATAAATAAAATTATAGAAGAATATAGTAGGTAACTCTAGAAGGATTATTAATATAAATTTTATAATTTCAAAAGGTATTTTATAAAGCTTATAATAGCTACTATATAGATATAAAATTTCAAACTACTATAACTACTTCTTATTATATTAACTATTTTATCAAATTCTTTATTTAAATTTAAATAAATAATAGAACTAACTTCAAGTAGCTTTACTATAATTAATTATTCTTATAACTAATAAGAAACTTTATTAGAATTAGACTATTTAAAGTTATCTTATAGAGAAATTAAATCCCTATTTAAAAAGAAGTTTTATCAAAAGAGATATTATAAGTTATTATAACTTTATTTTAAATTAGATTTTATACTTGATATTAATTAGTTAAAATATAGCTAACTAAAAGACTAATAAAAATATATCTTTTAAAATATACTAACTAATTATACTTAAGTTTGATATTTATAGTAAGAATAAAGTATTTATAGCTATAAGTATAAAAATAAGCTAAATCTAATCTTATAATATTATTTCTTTAAGTAGTCTTATAAAACTTCTAATATAATATTTATGAGCTTAAAAAGCATATTAGTATTTAATTATAAAGAAATACTACTATTTATAGAGTTTTAAACTAGAGCTTGTAAAGTAGTTTGCTTTTATACTTTATAGTCCTTATATATATTTTAATAACTATTCTAATATAGTTAATACTTCTATTTTAACTCTAAATGTATAGAATAAAAAACTTGAAATATATATCTTAAGAAATTAGATTGTATTTCAAACTCTTATATTTAAAGACTTTATTATT
>QAPG01001179.1:0-10719 GCA_004366825.1 Colletotrichum spinosum
CTTATTTGACTTCTTTTTAAAATTAATAGATAAAGATAACTATTTTTCTCAGATATATAAAGTACTTTTAAGACTTTTATATCTTTAGATTATATAACTCCCTTTTTATTAAAATCTCGAACTTTATAGGTATTATTTCTATAAGCAACAATAGCTCTTTTATAAAATCTTATATATGATTCTTTAATATTAAAATCTTTGTTTTTATAATAATAGAAGTTATTCTATATTTTAATATTACTTATACTAAACTTGAGTTTATTTTTTAATCTATAAAAAGTCTTGAAATTTATAGAACTATGAGAAGTTATGATATATATATATATATATATATATATATATAGACGTTATTAAAATATGTCTTTATAAAGAATATAATAAATTTAGATAATAAATTAAGATTCTAATTCTTTTAGTCAGAAGTCTTATTACTCTAGTAATTAAAATGTAAGGTTCAAAGGTATATAGAGATCGAATATCATAAGAAATACTAGAATAAAAATAAATATTCTTCATTCTTTAATTAATAAATTCATTAGTTCTATTAGTATTTATTTTCTTTACTTTTCCGTTATTATCATCATCATTATTTGCTCATTCTTTAAATTTCAGAAATAATTTTAAATTTTATTTGGCCATCTTAATTTCCAATAAAGATCCTTAAGTAAACCTAGTTAAGTTCTTCATAAATGGAACAAATCTATTAAACCTACTAAGTCTTTCACATTTCTAAGAATTGTGAGTCTATATAAATTAAACCTAATATAATCTAAATATTCAATCTATGTTTTTGTAATTTATATTATTTCTATTAATATTATTAGTAAAGCTTCCTTTAATATAGACTTCATAAATAGGAAGAATATCTATTTTATTTAATTTATTAGATACACTTAGAATACGATCTTTTAAACTGTTTATAGTTTTAACGTTAATATAATCGTAACATTTCTTTCAAAGCTGAATGTCTTATAATATCATAATACATATAATAATATTCTCTTATAAAATACAAATAATGAGTTTATCTAAGTTATTCTTTTTATATCTTATTATTGAAATAAAGTTCCTTTCTATATTATATAATATCTATCTTTTCAAGAAGGTTAATATAATTCCTTTTGTTTTAAGTTTATTCTAAAATAATAAATTAACTCTTGTGTTTGACATATAATATACTTCTTTTAATATAAACATTTGGTCGTTTAGAAATATTTTTAAATCTCTTATTATTCTAACTATGAGATATATAATATTTCTCTATTTCATCTATTTTGAGATTGACTTTATACTGAATAAAATAGATTTAGCTCTAATTATGTAGATAATAATAATTATATCGAAATTAAAGTAAATATTTCTATAACTTTCTTTTTTAATTTCATTCCTAAATTATTTAGTAATCTATTAGTTTACTAGAAAGCCTAGAGCTTTATCTTATTATTATTTCTTTTTATATAGACTTTTTAGATAGTTCCTATATCTTTGAAAATACTATCTTTCTTAGACAATATATTAAAACGTGTATTTTTAGAAATACATCCTTGAGATTTAGAACGTTCTTTACTTTTTAGTAATTTATTTTCTATTCTACATCTTTCTTTAGTTCTAATCAAAGTTATATTAATAGGTTCTAAATTCTCCTTTTTAGGTTTCTTCTTATTTCTATTAATACCTTTATAACAATATTCTTCTATCAACTTAAAGGTTCTTCAGAAAAGAATATATATAGTTTTCTTTCGTATAATTACTTTTCGTATATATGTTATAGAAACCTTCTTTCTAGTTTTTATATAGCTTTTTAACAATGCTTAAACTCTTCCTTTTCTGAGGATTTTGCTATGATTAATTAAATGATTATTTCTTCTTTTAGATTTATCTAATAGATAAGGACATAAGAGAATTAAAATATCAATTTCTTTATTAAGCGTAAGACTTTAGAGAATAGAAGGAATACAACCTTCATAATTGGAACTATAGGTATTCAATATATGTATTATAACTACTTATTTAAAAGGTTCTAATTATTATAAAGTGAATTATTAAATTATATTTCAACTTTATTTAGAAATACTTTCATACTATTACAACTATTTAAAATAATATGAGAGAAAGTCTTTAAAGATTAAGAGTTTATTAATATAACCTGAACGCTTATGGAACTCTTATAGATATTCAAATACTAAAATAATATCTATATTACTTTTAACTATTTAAAAAAACCTTCTTTATAATATAATCATATATAATTTGAAATATTTTCATTTTGTCTCTTACTTTTAGAACTAATAGATTTAATAATATCTATAGAAATATCTTCATTCATAAGTAAGGCTTTAATATAAATAGATTAAACCTTATAATTACTACTTCCCACTAATTTCAAAATAGTAATCTTTCTAGACTTACTTATTTTATTCAAATGAAATAAAGTATTGAACTATATATTTTATCAAACACTTTTCTAAAAGTGATAAAGAAGTCTTATAATATATAACATCAAAAAGTACTATATTCTTTAAAGAAATAGAAGTTGAAAGTACAAATTCTTTTTATCTATTTAAAATAAAAGAATATCTTGAAGAATCAATCCAGAAATTAGAAATTTCAATTTTAGTTCTTCCTTTTATTCTTTTCAACTATATTTCACCTTTCTTTTTTTATAAAGTTAGTTACGAATTAGAGTAAAATTCAAGATGAAAGGAATTGATTTTCTATATATATTAATCTTCTTACTATTAGTATTTCTAACTGAAGAGGTAATAAACTTAAAGAAAACCTGAAACAATAAATAATTAAGAATAAATCTTAAATATCTAAAGACTAAAGAAAAACTGAAATCAATAGACGAATTGAATCTTTAAATATTAAATAACTTAGTATATAAGGTTGATTTTCTATAAAAATGAAGTAATTCAAAAACGAAATTTAGTTCTTATAAAAGTAGAAAAGAATAGGGATGTCTAGAGATTTTATTATAGTATTTAACATTTATAGAACCAATAAGAAGGGTAATTCTATAAAGAATAGAATATAGAATCTTTAGATTACAAAAGGCTAAATTTGTAATTTATCAAAGGAGATAAATAAATAAGTCAATTAATAGTTAAGTTGTTATTATAGATAATTATAAAATTAAAAGAAACATAACATAAAGAAGTAATTTTCTCAATATAGAGACTTATTCAAAATGTTCTTAATAATAATAGTTAAATGAAGGGAGAAACAGTAATTCAATCAATAATATAATTAGCTATTTCTAACTCTTTTTTATAGAAATATTAATATTCTTTTTGAAAAGAGTTATATTCAAGTTCTAAGTATATTATTAGAATTCTAATTTTAGCTATAGTATATAAAGTATCATAACTATAGTATATATATCCTAATATAATATATAAACTATTATCATTATAATATATAGACTAAAGTATAATATATATTAAAATATAGTTATAATATATAAGCTAATATAGCTATAGTATATAAAGCGCTATAGTTATAACACATATAACTTAAACTATTTCTAATAATTTATAAAATAATAAATTTCTATATATTTACTTTATTTCCCTAAGAACTATTAGATGAAAAAGGTAAAATAGATATATGTTTATAGAGCGAGGTTTTAATAAAGTTCATTCATGTAGGAATATTATAGACTTCTCTATTACTTCTTTTAGTATAAAAGAAATAGACGTTCTCTAGAGATTAGAGTAAATATGATAGTTATGAGTATTATAATAGAGATATTTTAATAGAATATTATCTTATTAATAAGTATATATAAGAATAAGCATAATACTAAAGCTACTCTATAGCTATACCGGTTTATATAAAACCTAATCATTTTATTTATATATATCTAAGTATTTTACTCTAGTTTAAATATATATTTTTAATAACCTATATTCAGACTATATATTATATTATGTATTTATTATAATTATAAGTTTAGTAATCTTTAATTTATTTCTAAACTACTCTTAATTAATAAATATAAAGAAAGTTTCATTAATCCATCTTATTAGGTTTCTAATAAACTATTTAAAAATAATATATTTAACTATTAGTAGTTTTAATATAATAGTAAAACTGTCTAATAGTTCTAATTTTACCTATTAGTATATTATACTATAATTCTATATAACTAGTTGAAATATCCAGAAGTATTTCAATCTAGATATTAAATTAAATCTTAATATCTTAAAACTAATTAATCAATTTAATTTTAAAGAATAACTTATTCAAGAAAGTACTACTTAATAAATAACTATAAGTATTAAACTTTTTACTTTTAATATTAAAAGTATTTTTAATTATTATATAGTAGATCTCAAGTTTTAGGGAGTTTAAGAATCTAATTATAAAGAAATAAAGAAATATTACAATATAATTTAGATATAAATTAATATTACTATTACTAATAGCTTTCTAATACTTATTTAAACAGAACTCCTCAATAATAATAATAATAATATCCTTTTTTTAAGTTTTTCCAAAAGGTCTAAAATATTAAGATATTTTAAGTAATTTAATTATATAGTAATAATTTAGGATAGAATATCAGGANAAAATATTAAGATATTTTAAGTAATTTAATTATATAGTAATAATTTAGGATAGAATATCAGGAAATCCTTAAAAAAGCTAATTGAAATATTTCTAGTTTAATATAATATAATAAGTAATATACTATCTTTAAAAATAACTTTAAGTATTTAGTTAATATATTTTGCCTAATTAAATTATAATTCATTATTAAAATATTACTAAGAATGAAATTCTGAGCTTAGAAATTAATAATCTAGCTAAATATAGAGAGGTCTTTTCTGCTTTATTTTATATTAATAAAGCGTTAATAAAAGGTTATAGTAGAATACTATCTATATTAATTATTCTTATAGGAAGGTTAGATAGTATATCTTAATTCAAATTAAAGTATTTATATATTTTTAAAAATTACTTATATTTTCTAGAGGATTATAAGTATATTAAGTATATTATAATAAATCTATATTTTAGAGTTCTTAATATTTAAATAATAATTACTATTTAAAATAGTATTATAAATAAGGTAAGTAATTTAAAACTATATACTTTATATTAGAAGTTAATTAAAAAGAGATAGTTAAATTCTAAGGGATATATTAATAAAACTAAAGAGATATTTCTAGATATTTTAAAAGTTAAAATAACCTTTTTTAAATAGTAAGTCTAGTAGTGGTAGCTACTATCATTTTAATTTAATGTATATAAATATTAACCTTTTTTCTAAATAAACTTAGTTATAATTCTTTTTAAGATTTCTTCAACTATTTAAAGATTTTATTTATTTTTCATAAGTATAATATCCAATAGCTATAGAGTAATCTATATTACTAATTTAATAGATTTTCTTAAGAAGAAATCTTTTAAGTTAAGTAAAAGAATAGATATTATTTAATATGGTTTAGTTAATTTCTTTAGAATTAGATAAAGTAAGTAAGTAATTAAGAATATTTTAATAGCCTAAAAAGGAAGAATATAGTAGACTTAATGAAAGATAATATTTCTTATATTAAAAACTTTTATATTGATATTATTTTAGAAGTTCTATTTTTCAATAAGATTAAAATCTAATATATAAGTTTTAATTATAGTTTTAGATTTAGCCTAATTGACTAATTTATTATGATAAGATAGTTATTTAGAAAGTATGACTTTATATTTTTTAAATATAAATTAGTTTTAGATTACTTTATAGATTATTTAAATAATTTAAGTATTATTTCAAAGTATCTAAATATACTATTTTTTAACTTTACTTCAAGATAGCTTTCCTAAATATAAGATCTAATAATACTTATATATAGTATCTTTAAATAGAATATTTTGAAAAAGAATACTTTTAAATATCTAGTCTTTAATACTTAAGGAGTAAAGATTATAAAACTAAAATAACTAGATTATTCTTATTATATAGAATTTTACTTTTAATAGGTAATTTCTAGATAAACTTTAGAATTATAATTAGTTTATTTATTTTATTATATTAATTAGGATTTATCTGATTTTCCTAAGGTTCATATAAGTGACTCTTAGGTATTTATTTTTAAAGATAAATGTTTCAGCTTACTTTTTATATTTATATTATTCAATAAAGTTTATAATTTAGTCTTATGAGTAATAATAATATTTAAAAGATGAATTAATAAATAAAGAAGCTTTTTAATTCATAAGATTTAATAAGATATTATAAGAATAATTATAATACTAAATACAGAGATTGGCTATTAAAAATAAGTAATAGAATAAGAGATTAATCTTAAGTTATCTCCTTCTTATATTAAAAAGCTGATTAAAGTAAATGAGTATATTAGAAAAGAACTAATTATTTATAAAATAAAAATATAAAAAGCTATTAGATTATTATTTAAATCATAAATAGAGTTGATTTAAATAGTAGTTATATTATATAATATATTTCTAAATATTTATGTTAGTTTACAACTAGTAAACATCGTAATCGATCGATTATATAAATAATATGTAACTAGTTATCTCTATTCGTAATATCTATATCTAGGTTATAATGTTTATATATACGCTACGTAATATAGGGATAAATCTATATAATAATCCTTTTATTCTAATTAGCCTAAATAAGTAGGTTAACTATTTAGTCACTTACTACTATAGTTTTAACTACTTCAGTACTATATTTAACCTAATACTAGTAATACTCTCTTTTGTAGCTAAAGTGCGTTAAACTTTAAAAATAGTATAAAACGTAAAAGTAGCATAAAAACGTAAAAGTAGTATTAAATATAAAAATAGCATAAAACACTAAATAGCGTAAAATCACCTCTAGTTATACAAATCCTTTTAGTTATACTAAAAACTGTAAAAATATTATAAATAGCGTTTTAATATAAAAATATATTTCTTATTTAATACTATATTAAGTACTTTAGGCTCCTATTATAGTATACTTCTCTTTCTATCCCTTACCCCCTTTTTTTACTTCTTATACTTTCTTTTTACTTTTATTTCTTCTTCTTATTACTATTAGTAATTCTTATAACTTATCCTTCTATCTATATTATCACCTTATTTATTATTATAAAACCCTTAAGAATTTAATTATTAGATCCCTTAGTTATACTATTTATAAGATTATCCTTACTATTAATCTACTAGATCTTAAGGATTTCTTTTTACTTATATAATTACCTTAATATTATAATATTAATTATAAAGTATTTTTCTTTTATAATACCTAATTTAATAAAGTATTTATAGAAAGAATATAAGTTAATATAAACTACTATTAGTATTATTAGTATTTTTAGGTATTTAGTTACTTATTTAAAAGTAGTAGAAATTATATATCCTATATTAACTTTTATGGTTATATTATAGACTTTAGAGGTTAGTATATTCTATATGACTCTTTTTAATTTAGTAGAAGAGAAGTAGATAATATTACTTCTAAGTTTAAAAGTATTATTATCTTTATTATTATTATTTTCTATTTTTAAAATAATAATAAATCCTAATTAGAATATTATATTTTTATTAATAGTAAAAGATCTATTAATGNAATCCTAATTAGAATATTATATTTTTATTAATAGTAAAAGATCTATTAATGAAGATATAGAGTTTTATTCTCTTAATATTAATAGGGATAAATATTAAGTTTTATTCTAAGTTACTTATTTATTATATAAAGTGTTTATTAAGTTTCTTAATATTTTCTTCTATTAGGTTTTAGTATTAAACTATAGTAAAGAAGTTAAAATATGTTTCTAGTTAGTATATAGAGGTTATATATACTTCTTATGCTTATTATTTAATATATATTAACTTTGTTTTAATAGATATATAATTAACAATTCTTATCTTCTTATTTTAGCTTTTTTAGGTAAGGGTTATATTGCTATTATTCTTAAGGGTTATTATACCCCTATTAAATATAAAAAACTTATTATATATAAGTATTAACTTCAGCTTTACTACAAATCCTACTTATTAGAATTCTTCTTTTTTTCTATTATTAAACTTAGGTAAGTAGAGGTTAAAAGTGTTATCTATTTATATACTAATAATCTTAAAGTATAAGTTATTTAACTTAGAGATTATAAAATATAAATTATATAATAAGGTTTCTATATTTAATGTATTTTTATAGTAGTTAGAATATATTATATATTAATATATACTTAATTCCGTAAGGCTATATAATAATTATATAATAATAATAATAGTACTTTCTAGGTATAATTACTATAGGCTAATAAGTAGTTTTATTAGTATAAAGTAGTTTAGTTATATCTCTACTTATATATATACTTAAGTAATATCATAGAAATAGACTTCTATAGAAGTATTAGAACGTAGTATTACTAATAACACTAATATAAAGTAATAGCTAATATATTAACTTTCTAGGTATAATTACTATAGGCTAATAAGTAGTTTTATTAGTATAAAGTAGTTTAGTTATATCTCTACTTATATATATATTTAAGTAATATCATAGAAATAGACTTCTATAGAAGTATTAGAACGTAGTATTACTAATAACACTAATATAAAGTAATAGCTAATATATTATATTATTAGTAATTATATAAAAATATTAACCTTCCCCTAATTATTAAAGCTTTTAATAACTAGCTATAACGTTTTATATAATATATCATTAGTACTTTTAATTTTATTAATAAATCTAAAGCTGAATATCTTTATCTATTTATATTTTTAGATATTAAAATATTTGAAGTATAGTACCTTTTTTACTAATAGGGTTTCCTACTCCTTAATATATAACTCTTTAAAAAGTTTATTTAATATTATAATAAAGCTATATTAGTAAAAATCGAGTATTCTAACTAGTACTTCTACTTCTTTTATAATAAAATAAATATTATAGTATATAGTATTAAAAAATAGGCTTCTATAATAAAGATATTATTTTTATATAGTTATTCTTACTACTTTAGTTTCTCCTTAAGTATTACTACTATAGTTATTTGTTCTAATAGAATCTCTCTCTTAACTATATTATTATAAGGTTTCTAATTATTACCCCTTTTAACTTAAGATTAATAATATAGCTTAATTATTATTATTCAGAAAGTATTAGATTTACCTTCTATCTCTATAATGTATATCTTATTATCAACTAAAATAAACCTAAAAAGCTTAGTCTAACCCTAGTACTCTTAATATATATATATATCTGATTATAATAGGAGTTAGTATATAGATATAGTAAAAAAACTATTATATATACTTAAGGTATCTAAAACCTAGTACTATATATAAATCTTATATACTTCTTCTATTACTTTATAGATAATTATTATACATCTTATTATATCTAGAGATAGTAGTAATAATATATTAAGGTATAAATATATTCTAAAAATAAGTAGGATCAGTATAAAGCTATTAGGGCTACTAGTATTATTAATTATTTTAACTATATTCTAAAAGACCTCCTCTCTTAGTATCTCTAGTATTTTATTATATATAATTTTATATACTTTCTATAGGTGGTATAGTACTATTTAACCTTACTAATACTATTATAAGTTTCAATTAGTATAATCTTTACTTTACTACTTATACTATTAGCTTTTCTCACAAAGCTTTTAGTAGTAAAGCTATATCCCATATTAATAATAATTCTATTTAGGGGATTTTAGTATATATCAATTTGATATACCTTTAGTATATATTATATATTTTCTATAGAGATACTTTTTATAACCCTTATAGCTATAAATACTATTAATATATTAACTATATATAGTATAAGCTTATTACTATTAAAATATATAATATTAAAAATAATCTCTATATTAAACTTATAGTTATCCTTAGAGCTAAACTTAAATTAATATAGTATTTTACTATTTATCTAGTATTAATAGTAGTTTTTTATAATTATCTTAATCTTACTAGTAGTTATTATTTAGCTTGTTCTATTAAAGATATCGTTTAGCTTATAGATATTAAAATAATTAAATCTCTTATAAATTACTATATTTCTATTTTTATTAGGAAGTTGATAGTTTTATTATAAGGATCTTCTTAAACTAAAAACTATAGGTACCTATTATATCTCTCTATAAATAAAGATACTCCTTCCTACTTAATTTTATTATCAAGATTATTAAAATAGATTTAGAGTTAATTTATATTAAAAAGACTAAAGAGAAATAGGGTAGCTATTAGTATAATGTTAAAATTAATATTTCTAAAAAGTATAAATATCTAAGCTATACTAAAGCTTATGAAGCTTTACCTATTTCTAAATCTTATATTTATTTTTAAAGTAGTTTAATTAAAATAGATATTAGGTATAATTTTCTAGAGGGTTTTTAATTATTATATATTTCTTATAGAAAGCCTTTTTATTTTTATATTTAAGAGGATATTTTTAAATATAATTTTAAATAACTTTAAAATTAAAAAAATATCTAGTTTAATTAGTATTATAGAATAGTAATAAGTATAGTTCTAGAGAATCTCTATAAGCTTCTTAAGATTAATTATTTATATATTACTATTTATAGTTATAAAGTAGATTGCTATAAAGTTATCTTTAGATATCTAGTTTATATTAATATATAATATTCTTTTAACTATTTCTATTAGTATAGTATTATTAAAATAAATAGTGATTTCTTCTACTAATTCTATATTAATAATAAATACCTTCTT
>QAPG01001180.1:0-10597 GCA_004366825.1 Colletotrichum spinosum
TTATAATTACTATAAATACTAGTTTTGTAGATAATAGTAATAATTAAAAGAACTCTTAAATATATATAATATATCTCTTTAGAAACCTAATAGTATAATAAGCTAATAAATAAAATATTATTACTATTTTAATAATTAAAGTAGAGCTTTTAGTACTATTTTAAACTACTTAAAAAGTAATTTTTATTAGTCATCTTATTATTATATTTTAAGTAGACTTCGTAATAAATATATTTAAGAAAGATAGAATATATAAGTTTTATTTAGCTATTTGAATCTAATATAATAATTAGTAAATAATATATTTTATAATTACTCAAATAGTATAATTATATATAAAATTGTAATATATAGATATTTATAATTACTAGTTATAGTAAGAAGTTTAGTAGGAATATTTTAAGATTAAATATATACCTTTAGGAAACCTTATAACTAATAGTTTTATAAAACTTCTCTAGAATTACTAATTTAATATTTCTATTATTTAGATTAATATAATAAATTAATTAAACTATTTAAAATTATAATAAGAAGAAAGTTTTTAAGAGAAACTTCTAGTAGTTAAAGATTTTAATAAAAGTTTAAGAAGTATTTAAAATACCCCCTAGCTAATAAAAAAATACTTAAATAGCTTATAAATAGTACTATTCTTCTTATTATAAGAATAGAAGTTTAATAAGAATAATAGAATAATAAACAAAATACCTTATAAGATATAAATTAAAAGTTTAATTAGTATTATTTAAAAAGCTAGCTTATAAGTAGAGCCCTTAAAGTTAAAAAGGTATATTAGGAATAATATACTTAAGGAGTAAAATTTATACTAGATAAACTTTAAGTACTAATACTATCTCTATAAGTCTTACCTTACTTAAACTACTTAAAATAGAGCTTTATATAGTATGTATAGCTATATTTAGTTATATATAATACATACTAGATTTTGCTTCCTAATTATATGTAATAGGTTTTAAGAGTACATAAGGGGGTCTTAATTAAGTTTTCAATAGGGGTGTCTGATAGTCTTCAAGTAGATAAGTAGTATTAAAGATCTCTCATATATTATATATAAATAGAATATAATTAGTATTAGAATTTAGTATATATTGAGTTAAAATAAACTTTAGTAATTTACTAACTATCTAATTAGTATTTTATATAACTCAATATATAAGAAAACCTCATATATCAAAATAAGAACTCTATTAAGATTATATATATCTATATAAATATAAAGGTTCTACTAACACTTTATATATACTTAGTATATCTTCTATCTATTCAATATCTTATTTTAATTACTATGAGGTTATATTATAGTTTGAATTATTTACCTTTTTATTTTCAATATCAAATGGATTTTACTTCTATTCTTATTAATTTGACTTCCCTCTTTACTACTCTCTAGTGTGATTTTGTTTTCAAATTTAATTTCGATATCTTTAACAAATCCAATTCTAAAGCTATTTTCTCTTTTTTACTTAAGCTATCTTAATAATAATAACTTACTCACGAAGACTCTTAATTTAATCTAATTTAATAATTAATTTAATTTATATATCAATAGCTTAATACTTTAAGTTATTAATATAGTTATTTAGTTTTAATTAAATATAAAGTTTAGTAGGAAAATAGGAGTACTTTTTATATAGGTCTATTAAAAGTATATTAGAATTCATTTCCTAATAGTATATGTTGAATAGAGTTTTATATGTTTAGCCCCCCTATTTAATAAGTAGCCTTATATAATACTCAGTAAATAGTTGTTATGATGAGAAAATACCTAGTTATATATTATAGTTTATATATCTCTCTAGAAGTAAATATAATTAAAAAGGCTTAGTAGTATAGCTACTAGTTGAGACTTAGGTATAAACTAAAAGCTAATATAGAGCTTATAATAATTAGAAGATTATAGTTTAATATATTAGTAGTAGTTTTAAAGTATTAAACATATTGTAGTAATACTTATAATACTGACTCATACTAGCTAGATACTAATAGTACTACTAGTAGATCTTAATAATACTAATTATAGATATAAAAGAGAGTAATAGACTATAGACTTACTAGCTATTCTTTAAAGTATAAGTTAATAGCCATTTATAATAATACTATTAATAATAATAATAATAATGATAATAATAAGAACTATGACTATATTTAACTCCCATAATCTTAATATAAATATCAACTTTATAAAGGTTATAGATAACTATAAGAACTATAACTAATTCTATAAAAGTCTAAAGGGGCTAGCCTTATATAAAAATAACTTTATTACTCTCTCTAGCTTTCTTAAGATAGCTATAGCTATATTTAACTTTAATATATTATTAGAAGATAAAGCTATTAGTAGAGCTATAAAACACAAAGTCAAAATAATAAAGAATAATCTATGACTTAAGAGAAACATATTTCAGGATAATTCTTAATATTCTAAATAGATCTTAAAAGTAGCCTATTAGATATTATTTAAAGATATATATATATATATATATTAACGTCTGTTATAGAAGTTGTTATTAGTTAATAGTGGGGAAGGTATAATTTTAAGTTAGATATATCGTATTACATATTATTAGTATAACTTTATTACAATTTAAAGACCGAAAACAACTAAAGCTATAGCTATTAGTATAAAGTAAGTTGAGATATAAGTCTTAGCTGGGAGCTAAATGTTCTCTATGTGAAACTAAAGACTTAGTATATATTAAGTATAAGAAGGATATTATTTATTTATAGAATATTCGTATTATTAATAGATGTTAATATAAAGTTATACTATTATTTCTTCAAGATTATATCTCTTTATTAATATATTTTATAATTAAAAGAGATAGTATTCTATATTATATCCTACATAATACTTAGGATCCCAATCTTAATAATATCAAAACCTAGAAATTCATGCTTAATATGATATAAACAATCTAGTTTATAATATATAGTATACTAAAACTTCAGAAGAAGTAATACATACTCTTAAGATATATAAGATATATGGAGAGTTTATAGAGTAAAGCTACTTATTGTATTATAAGTTTGAGAAGGATTGAAATTGAGTATAATATTAAGTTTATTAGTATCGTAGTATTAGATATTATAAGTTTATATATTTCTTAATTATAATATTTAATATATTATAAGATAAAGGTAAGTTTAAAGTTATATTTAGAGACTTTAAAAGAATTGTTAAGCTATAGGAACCTCTAGACTTTACTATAAAAGAGTTAATAAAGTATATTTGAAAGTATATTTATTTTTAATAAAGATAGGATTAATACTAAGCGTATATATAGTTTCCTTATGGTAATTATGTTTCAATAGACTTATTTCTCTAGAGGGTTATATTTTTATAAAGAGGGTAACTTCTAAATATATTAGGTTGAATTAATTTAAGTTTTTAATTAGAATAAAATGGGTTTAATATATATATATAATATTTAATATACTTTCATACTTTATAGACGTTATATGGTAGATTTATAAAAGTAAATACTTTTAAATTATAATATTATATTCATATTATTCCTATTAGTTAGATTAATACAGATATTAAGTATTGTAGAAGGTTTATAAAATTAGATAGCTTATACTGAGAGATACTTTATTATTTATATATTAGATATATTGAAGTAATAGAGAAAATATATAATTTATATATCTCCTATATATACTTAGTTTATATTAAATACTTTGTAGACTTTACTTATCTTGAGAGAATAAGTAAAATTGAGATATTTAATGATCAAGTTAAATTGAGCTTCTATATACCTTTTAATTTCATCAAATTTCTATTTACCTTCTTCTTATTATAAAATGTATATTTATATTTCTTTCTATTTCTTATATAATTACTAATAAAACTTATATAGTCATTTATTTCCAGTTCGTCTAATAAATCTAGAATTACTTTTATTTCTATATATAAATTATATACTCTTAATGAATATGAACTATATATTAATCAGATATTAAAGCAAACTTCTCTTCTATTTTAATATCTACCAGTTATATTAATAATTTAGAGTAGACTTTCTTTAAGTTATTCATAACGTTCTATATAATAAGGATAAAATAGTTATTTTACTTTAATACATATACCTATTTTAATATCTTATTAGATATATATTTATATATATTAGTTATATTATAAATGTCTCACCTTTTCAAAGTTATATACCTCTTAGGAATTCTTGAAAGGAAGCTATACTTAGTAGTTAGCTCTTACTTTATAAACCCTATAGATAATACTAAAGCTAAAGAACTATTTCAATAGAAGAAACCTTAAGTAGTAATAATAGAAGTAGTTGATATAATTAGTAATAAATAGGGAGAGTATAAGCCTATCTGTTATAATCACTTCTTTAAAAGATTATAATAAGTCTTTATATAATACTAATATCAACTAGCTAGTAGCTATTATTAGCTTTGATTAGTCGCTAGCTATTAATTGCTATTAGTAAGAGCTAGCTAGTAGTAATTACTATATTCAGTTTATATAACTAGAAGGTTTAGAATTACTAGTCGCACTTACCTGCCGTAGGATTCGAACCTACTACTTTTACTATAAAATAGTAAAAGCTAGCTAGATGTTAAACTACTATATCAAGTGGGTTAGATATATATTTATAAATATACAATTAGTTAAAGGTAGGTATGAATTGTAAATATACTAAATATATATAAGTATTAAGTAGCAATTTACTTTAAATTGAATTAAATCTAAAGGAGATTAATAGACTTAGGAAGTTTAAGTTGAATCTAATAGAGACTTTCTTATTAATTATATTACCAAGATCAGTATTAAAATATTTATTTAGATATAATGATTAGAAATAGATATATTTTTCAAGATAGTAAAAAGGGATATTAATATATTTAAGATTTATAGTTATTCAGAATATTCAGAATATAAATATATTATATTCTTAATATATATAGTATTTATATTAGCTTTATTTAAGTCTTAAGTTTTATATCTATATTACAATACATATAAATCTAAGAGTAAGTTATGTTCTACTTTTTAAATATATTTTTACTTAATCTAAGAGTATTTCATTAATTCTTATAAGATAGGCTTATATATATTTATTTATACACAATACTATTTATATCATAATTATTCATATAGATGCAAAATAAGTATGAAGTAAGTTCTATTATAGATATATGATAGTATATATAGAGTTAATATTACATTAGGTTTTAGCGATCACTTTTATGAGTAGAACCTACTTTAAAAGTAAGATAAATATTTCTAACATCTTCTAATCTTTTATAAAATATATATTTTATATAATTAGTAGAGGGAGCCTTTAAATTACTTAGCAATATCTAGGCTATGTGTCTTATAAGAAGTAACTTTAAATAACAAATATTGTATATAAATATAGAATAAAGATAAATGTTAACTTCAGACTAAATTTGGACTTAGGAATAAGAAGAAGAGATAGATTATAATAATTATAGTAAAATCTCTTAATATGATTTAGCCTTAATAGTAGACATTTATAGGAAAGGATGCTAATATTACTAAGTTAAATTCCCATTAATTATAGTTCTTAGGTAAATATATGCTTAGTATATATGAAGCTTATATGAATGGCTTTTTAGGACTAAGTAGGTAACTCTTACTAATATTACTTGATATTTTAATCTTATTAATTCTATTTAAAATATATTACAGTAATATAATATATTATAATCTAAATGACTTATATACAGTTTATATACAACTTAGAGATGGTATTAGAAATATATAAATTACTATACAAAGGATTTCATAATTCTTTTGTGTTTATTGGATTTTCTAGATATACCTTTAGCTTTTAAGTAGAATTTTAATCTAATTGAAATACTAGACTCTTTAAATCATAGTTTAAATTTAGTTTATGTTAGTTATAGGTTGAGTTCTATAATATTATATGTACTATCGGGATGTTCTTTAAGATAATATAATATAACTAGGTTCATCCTCTTTAAGAAATTAAAAAAAGTTCAGACATTAGAATAAAAGGCTTAGAAATTAGAATTAAAATTGTACGAATAACAGCTTTAGAAAAGGCTTATATAATTAGAAGAATAAATAAAGAAAGATATTCAAGATATAGTAATTAAATAGAATATATATTAGACTTAAGAAGTATAAGGTTTTTAAAACGCTTTAATAAATATAATTCATTCCTTTTATATTAGATTATATATATATATATATATTATATAAAAATAAAAAGATAAGTAGTAAGTTACTTTTGACTATAGAAGAAGTAGGCTTTTTAATATTATCAGGTTAAATGTGATACTAAGGTAGCTACAGCTATAGTAATAGGGAATTAAGCAGTTAACCTACTTGTTCAGACTAATAAGAATAGAAGGATTATTATATAAATTTATCTCTATAGTGTATAGTATATATATTATAACTTAGACATATATATTACGAATAGAAATAACTAGTTATATACTATTTATATAATTCATTAATTATAATATTCACTAGCTATAAATTAATAATAATTGGTGGTATTTTACTATTATTAGTATGAACTATGATTAGCATTACTTACTACTACTAGTATTATTTACTATTACTTAACTATAGATTAGTAAGGAATAATCTAAAGAGATAAGGTTATAATATTTCTTAAGGAAACTTCTAGAAGCCTATATAGTAAAAATAGATAAATTTAAAAGCATTATAATTACATATTATTTTAAGATACTAATATAACTTCTCGAAGTTTATATAGGAAAAATAAGGAAGGAAGGTAAACTTGTAATAATTTATTAACTTAATATTATCTATATCTATTCTATAATAAACTAACAATTACATTTTTACTAATTTACTAAGGTAAATATATAGTAATAAAGGTGATAAGATTAATAAAATTGAGAGAGAAGGATTTATAGTATATTACTATCCCTTACTACTATTTCCTAATACTTTATATAGATTTAGAAGGTAGAAAGATAATTAGAAAATACTTTAATGAGGGTATTTGTTACAGAATGGTTTCTGGGGATTACATAAGCGCGTATAGCTACGTAATCAGCCGTCCTATTACTACAAAAACCTATAAACAGCAGTCACACGCGGGGGCTTTCTTTCCTCACATATTAATATTTATTTAATAAAAACAACTTTTAGCTAATCATAATACTAAATAACAGCTAGCCCAGCCTAAAAAAGCAGTACCAACTACCTATTACTACTTATTTCGTAACAAATAGTAGTACAACCTATATACTATTCGAGTAACAAAGCTATAGCTTTAACCCGTTTTTTTAAACGAAATTATTATAGCTATTTATAATAAGGTATTATAAAGCTATAGCTAAATCGTATTATTTTTACTAAAAGCGCTATAAGGCAAGAGCTATTTCATTATTAAGAAGAATAATACTTACTATATATATTTTATTCACAAAACCCCCCTTAGTTAGTTTAAAGAAATAGGAGCCTTAGGCTTAACAACCTCTTTCTTTAATTTCTTCTTATTAACTATATTATCTTTATCTAATTACTAATTAGACTAATTAGACGAACTAGATTAGCATACAAACCTTAGCTTAAAAGCGGGATAATAATAATAATATTATCACTTATTAACTATAATAAGTGCTATAGTAGTTAACACTACGGCAACTACTATAGTAACTACTATAGCAATCAATATTATCAACACTACTTATTACGTGTAATACTTACAGTAGTTATACTACCTCTAACAATAACAACAGTTATACTTCTACGCGATCTACACAAACGCAGGGTAGTAATTACATATCTACATAAAACAAGAGTAGTACTAGCACTAGTAGTATTAGTACCTACCTTCTACTTAATTAGGTTTACTATAATAACAATAATAATACCAATAACAATAATAACGGCCTAAGACCTACTTTTACCAATAAGGTATGTAATTCTGAAAACTCTAATAATAATATTTCTAATACTCCTAAAAGTAATATCGATAAAGTAAGCACTAGTAACTATAATATACCTAACGATTATAGTAATTATAGTAATAATAATACTCCTAACGATTACATTAGTAATAATATAATAAGCACTAGTAATAGTAGTATTTACTTAGAATGCGATAATTCGGACTAAATAGAAAGTAGGATTATAAGGGCGTAGTTTCTTTTTTAACTAAGGCTAATTATTATAGAATAGTTTCTAGGGATTACATAAGTATATATAGCTATATAATCAGCTATCTTATTACTATAAAAACCTATAAACAGTAGTTATATATAAAGGCCTTCTTTCCTCATATATTAACATTTATTTAATAAAAACAACTTTTAGCCAATCACAGTACTAAATAACAGCTAGCCTAGCCTAAAAAGGCAGTACCAACTACCTATTACTGCTTATTTCGTAATAGTATTACTATAATAAATCTTCTGCTAATAGTAATAACCTGAAACCTATATGTAATTTAAATTTTAATATTCAAGTTTTGATAATTAAGTTAATTCTGAATATTATATCAATAAGAGAAGGGATTTCAAAAAAGGCTTTATTTGATTTAGTAAAGAGACTTTAGGAAGTAGTATAGAGAAGTTGGTAATATAAGATAATTATAAGTACTCTTAATATTTCTTTTTAAGTATTCTATAAGTAATTATAATAGATACCCTATAAAGATATCTAGAAAACTAGTAGATTTACAGTATTATAATAAATCATACTAAAGCTAAAGGTATTATAATAATAATGTTTATTTTTCCTATCCCTTAGTACTCCCTAAGTATTCTTTTATATATTAAAAATATAAAAGATTAATTAATATTATTTATAAATAATATACAAAATATTAAATAGATATCTAGATATGTAGCTATTATATATTTTAGAAATCTAAAGAGGAAGATATTTAATAGTAGAATTTGAAGTATAAGAGAGAAGATAATGATAAGAGATAGTATAAGGGAAGAGGATATATATTAATAAGAGAAGGTAGATATTACTACTTATTTAATAAGAATAATACTATTTATTTTTAAATTTATTTTTATAAGGTATTGAGAAACAATACTACTTTATTTATTAGTAGATATATATAATAGTAATTTATAATATTAACTTTTTATCTCGTATTACTTCTATTTATTTCTATTTATTATTAGTAGTATATTTATATAGCTATCATATATAATTATAACTAGAAGGATTACCTTGATATTTATACTAATTTAATATTATTTTTAGTTCTAGCTAGTTATATTATTTTGTATATATAATTAAATATATTATTAAGTATAATAATTGGAGAGAGGTTTATTTTAAGGGACTTTTCAAAGTTATAGTTAGAAGATTTATATAAGGTTTTATTAAAGGTAGATTTCTTTTTAATAGTTATAATCCATTTAATAAACATATATATTTCTAAAGTTATAGTTTGTAGACAAATATATCTTATTCAAGTATAGTAAAACTATACTAATTATAAATATTCTCCTAACTTATTACTTTAGACTATACTTTCTTTATTAGGTTTCATTTAGAATTTTAAAAAAGTATAGAATAATTAGAATATAGTAATTTATATTTATAAGTATGAGAGAATATTCTAATACATTATAGTAAAGATATTAATTAGTATATATTAAAACATTATATTTAAATAGTAGGGAGAATAGATTATACCTTCTAATAAAAATATAAGTATTAATAATATGTATATCTACTACTATATATAAATATAAAAAGAATAAGACTTCTATTTTAAAAACTTATAAGATACTTATTAAGAAACTTTCTAAAACTAAAAAAAAGTATATTTTAATATAATAAAAAAAAGAATACTATAATTATTTAAAAACTACTTTATTAGTAGAAAGATATACTTTCCTATAGGTAAGGAGATTATTAAGGGGAAATTAGTAGAAATACTTAATAAAAATATATTAATATAATAAATAGAAAAAAGTATTAAGTATAACCAAAAAGGCTATTAATAACTAAGATAGGAGATTGAGAAAAACTTATAATATATTGAATAACTATTAAAAATCAGAAGGTTTATACTTATTATGAAATAATAATTCTTAATACTAAATAGCTTAAGAGTAGAAATAATTCTAATTTAAATAATACTATTAATATTAACTATAAAAAGCTAATTAATATTAAGCTTACAATTAACCTTAAATACTTAAATGATTATACTTATACTATAGATTCTTATTATAAGAAATAATTCTAATTAAAAAAATAATAAATAGGAATATAAAGACCCCTAAGATTCTATATATACTTTAGGGGTAGCTACTAGATATCTTTAAAATATTATATTATCTTTAGTTAATTTTATAAGAAGATTAAAATATTATTCAGTAAAATATACTAATTAAGTAATAAGTATATAAATAAGAATTATAATATTTTTAAGGATAAAATATAGATTTTTATTACTAAATATATTAACTATAATATTAGATAAGATTTTATAAGAGGAGTTTTTAATAATATATTAACTAGATAAATATATATATACTATAAGATATTAGTTATATTAATTTAAAATAATTTCTTAATTACTTAAATAGTTATTATCATTAGAAATAA
>QAPG01001181.1:0-10862 GCA_004366825.1 Colletotrichum spinosum
TAATAATAATAATAATAATAATAATAATAATAATAATAATAATAATAATAATAATAATAATAATAATAATAATAATAATAATAATAATAATAATAATACTAGATTTTAATATAGAAAGTAATAATAGTATCTAAAGAAAATCTAATTTTTATATTAATTTACTTATTTTATCAGATAAAACTAGAAACGACTATAAAACCTATAGATAAAACACCTTTTTTATTACTTTAGATTATTCTAATTTTAATAGTTATATAAAGTTATATATAAATACTAATAAGAATAATTAAGCTTCTTATATATTATTAATTAAGAGAATAGAAGAATTTACCTCTTTTATGTAAGTATTCAAATCTTCTAAATTTAGAAATTAGATTCTAATTATAATAAAAGAAATAGAATAAATAGAATCTATAAATAATTAGAAAGTGATACTTCTATTTACTATTAATATTAGAAATATTACTATTCTAAATAATAGATACATTTATAAATTAAGGATAAGTGATATACTTAAAGAAATTATATATAAAGATCAATGGATAGCTTAAAGCTATGATTAATATTGAAATGTTAATTATTGGGATATTTTTAGTATTACTTATAAGTTTCAAGATTAGAAATATATATTAGTTCTTTCTATTTATTTAGAGTAGACTTTAATATAATATAATATCACCAGAGTATTTATTTATACTAATATTAATAAACCTATATATAATCATCTACTAATTAGATTTTATTCTAATTTAAAAGCGAATTTTTTAGAATTTAATCTTGATATAAATATAAATACTTATAAAATAATGAAGACTATATTTGTATTTATTTGTTAAATAAAGTATTATGTAGTCTAAAATAGAATGCTTAACTTTAATATAATTATCTAAAAATACTTTTTTATTTAATAGGATTTAGTATTTCTCCTCATAATAAAATCATTCTTATTTCAAATAAAAACACTTATATAGCTATTTTAACTTATTATATAGGTAATATATTACTAGTTACTAATAATTAAAAGGTAGCTCATTATATATATAATTCTTTAAAAAAGAAAATAAAACCTTAAAACTTAAGAGAACTTCTTCCTTGCTTAATTATAATTCATCTAAAAGCTAAAAAGAAAACCTCATCGTTATTAATTAAGATAAGTATACTGAGAAAATTATTAAGAAATATAAAAAAGAAACTATTTATAAATTTAAAACTCCTATAGATCATAAGTTTAAATTACTTAAAAAATAAACAAAAGGCTTTAAAAGAAAACAATCTAGTGTTTTAATAAGAAATAGGAATTCTATTGTATTTAGCGCTAAAAATAAGGCTTAATATGACTTTTAAAAGAATAACTTATTCTCAATTCACTTTTAATCTATATAGAGATTATATTCTAACTCTTAACTATATATAGGATTAGGTATATAATAATAAGAAATATAGATTTACTTATATTTATAAAGATGTATCTTTTATTAGAAATATTATAGAACATACTAGTTTAAATTAGATAAGAAATCTGAATAACAAAAGCTTCATTTTTAGTTATATTTTCCATTTAAGAAGAAATGATAATATTATAAAATATTCTACTATAAAACAAAAAATAGTAGCTTTATCTATTTATAAAGCTAAAGATGTAATTCTATTAAATATCTTTAGAATTGTGAGCCAGTATTGGCACGAATGCTATTATCGGGTAAGACTTATAGTTAAATCTATATATAGGGTGAAGAGCTTAGATATCATTCCAGGTATAAAGCAAAAGTAACCAAATAAAAGTAGTTTATCTATATTATAATTAGAATTATATAAATTTAAGATTAAAGTCATCTAAGGTTAAGTAAGCTAAAACCTTTATAAGTAATTTAATAGTAAGAGAATGAGTTGAAAATTCTAAACTTTATAAAAAAGTAAAATATATAGAAATAAGATATTAGTTTATAAGAGAGTTTATTAGAACTTCAAGTATCTTTACATATCATATAAATATAGAAGATAATATAGCTAATAATTCAACTAAACCTTTAGACTTAGTAAAATATAAGTGAATCTTATCTAAATTTTAAGAAAAGATATTTTAAAAGTCTTTTTTTTCTCAGTTTTAAGTTTTCTAACTTTATATAATTTTTCTTTTTTTACTTTTTATCAAGTTTCATGAAATGTTATGTAAATGAGCTATCTTTTAGTAAAATAGACCTTATAGGAGGATATTAGATTTATTCTAATATATAAAGAATTTCTATTTCTATTATTCTAATAGAAGTAATAAGAAATTCTATCATATTTCGATATGAATTATCGTATAAAATTTGCTCTATAGATACATATTTATTTTACCTTTTTACTCCTAGTGGTGTTTAAGTAAATAAGGTAAAAGTATAGAGGTTTATTCTTTTTATAGAATATTAGAAGTAGTTTAAATTATGTATAATATAGTTATAACGTTTTTCTATTATAGGTATAGTGACTAATATGCTAGAGTTATATTATAGTATGTATGATATTTTATCCTATACATTATACTTATAATATGTTATATATTATAATTATAGTAATTTATATATTATATTAAGATATATATACTATAGTTATAACACTGTATATATCATAACTATAGTAGCTTATATATTATAGCTATAGTTAGAACTCTTATGGTATAGTCAGAATTCTAAAATAAACCTTCTATATAAAAACCTAAATTTCTCTATATATAATAATTAGAAATAGTTACTTATACTCCTAATGGAATTACTATTGCTCTTTCTATTTTATTATTATTATTATAAACATTTTGAATAAGTGTATATATGGAGAAAACTACTTTTATTATATCACCTTTCTCTTAATTTCACAATTATCTATCGTAATAACTTAACTGTTAATTTACCTACCTATCTATCTATTCTAAAGATTAGTCGTTTATTTAATAGAATACTTTTTAAATAGAAGTTAAAGTTTATAATTCAGAGGACTAGTTTCATTTTGAAGTATCTATTTACTAGAATCTCTTTTTAGAACTTGTTTAAGATCTATTATTAAGTAACTTTCCAAATATTAAGTAATACTAATAAACCTTTAAAATACTTAAATTAAGTACTCTTCAAAGTTTTACTTTTATAGAAATAGATTATAAAGAAAATTAATAATTCCCAGTAGATACTACTAGAGAGATTTATGTAAAGGATATTATAGATTTGATAAAGAAAACCTAGTTTCATTTATTATTTATTATAATTCCCACTTAATACAATAGTTTAATATCTACCTAGCTTTTACTATTTTATAGTAAGAATAATAGGTTTGAATTCTATAGTAAGTAATTATAACTAGTAATTATATACCTTCTATTTATATAAACTATATAGTAATCATTACTAGCTATTGGTTCTTACTATTAGCTATTAATAATTAGTAACTATTGATAGGTAGTAATAAATACTACTAGCTAGCTAGTATTGGGGTTACTTTACTATAATCTTTAATAGAATAATTATAATAGATATAGGTATATATATACCTTCTATTAATTAGCTATTATACTTAATTAACTATATTATTACTATATGGAGTTTCTTCTATTTAAATAGTTCTCTAGACTTAGTATTATCTATAGAGTTTATAAGGTAAGAGCTAATTACTAAGTATAGCTTCCTCTAAAGAGCTCCCGAGAGGTATATAACTTTCAATAGATTAGAGACCTTCAATAGAACTAATATTATTCTTTATAATCTCTATATTTTTAGAATTGAACAATATTAATATAAACAGTTAAACTTAGTTTATATCATTACTTAGATCTTTCAATATTTTAATAAAGTACTTTAGTATTAATATCATTACAAAAAAGAAGATATAGTAATATAAGTTACTAATTTCTATGTTTAGTTTTATAATTGAATAACTTATACTTCTAAAATACTACTTTAATATACTACAAAATATTTCAATCTTTTATACTTAAGTATTTTACTATAAGAATAGTAATTAAAATATAGTTTTAGAAGCAGTAAAATACTATATATAAAGCTGAAGTAATTAATTATATTTATTCCATTACTTAAACACTTTAAGTTTATATTCTTTTAATGTCATTAGTTTTCTTACTAATGAAGTCTTATATGTCAAACTATATTTCTATAATCTATTATTCTTAAACTCTATATTTTCAGATATAGTTATTTTAGCCACTATAAAAACTATCTAATATCTCTTTAAAGCTTTTCTATATAGTAAGCTAGTCCTAGTATTTTCAGACTTTTATAAATCCTTTAATTATTACTTTAATACTTGAAATAACAAGAAGCATTTTCGAAGTTTAGTCAAACCTCTATATTCTCTAAAATATAAGCTAAACTATACTTTAATATATGATTATTAAATATACTTTTAGTTAGTTTATAAAAACTAAATACTTTAACTAAAAAGAGAGGGAAAAGCCAATAGCTCGCTTTCTACTATAACTATTAATAGATATATTATTCTCTAAATTATAATCTTAACCCTCTTATCTTTCTACTAACTATTATAGCTAGCTTCTAACTCATTTGAAGCTAGACCCCTTATAACTATAATAGCTAGTATACATATTCTATATTAATCTTTTTAATAATAAACAACTAATAACTCTTTTTATAATAACCTCACTCTTTTATATCTTTATACTTTTACACTTTTATAGCTATATATAATTCGAATATCTTATAATATCTAATTACTACTAACTATAAGTACTATATTTATAGGCTAAGCTCTACCTACTCCTAAGATAAGATTTTATACTACTAATACAAAGGTTTCTTACTACTAATATAAACTAATTTATAATTTCTATAGAAATATAATAAGATTTAGCTTATTCTTATTCACGAGTAATTTTGATGTAGTAACTAAATATAATTCATACATAAATAATACTTATATAGGGGAGGGGCTGATAGCTTGCTTTCTACTATAATAATTAGTAGATATATTACCTCTTAAAGTATACCTTTAGCCTTTCTACCCCCATTAACTATTATAACTAATGTCTAGTCAATTTAAAATTAGATTCCTTATAGCTATAGTTAGTATACTTACTCTATATTAATCTTTTTAATAATAAATAACTAATAACTCCTTCTATAATAATACCCTTATACCCTTATATTTTATACCCTTATCCTTTTCTATTTTTATAGCTATATATAATTCAAATATCATAAGATATTTAATTATTACTAACTTTAAACACTCTATTTGAATATTCATTATAACCTTAATATCTAGAACTTGAAAATCTCTATTATAAACAAAACTTTACCCACTTCTAAAATAACACTTTATATTATTAATATAAAGATTCTCTACTATTAATAGAAGCTAACTTGTAATCTCTATATAAGTATAATGAGATTCAACTTATTCCTATCGATAGATAATCTTAATATATCAATCAAGCATAATTAAAATATAAATAATATTTATATAAATATAAATACTTCTAACATAACTAGATAGCTGTTAAAATCTCTATAATTATATAATTATAGTATTCTAAAGTCTCTAGTAACTAATATTATAGTTAAGTATTAATATTTAAATATCATCCAATTAATACTTAGTTTCTCATATTACTAAATTAATATAATAATTTATAGAATAATTAGATGATTGTCTTTTGAATATCTATATATCTTTTATTGATATGATATTTAGAATAATATTATTAAGATTCAATCTCATATACTAATAACTTTAATTATACTAGTGGAAGTTAGATATTTCTATACTCATTTTATGATGATCTCTTCATAAGTAGTTATATAAACTTTGAGGAGATCTTGATTCTATTATACAAATTACAGAAAAATGTTAAATTACAGAGTATCAAGTTCTTAGTATTCTATTTTATTCTATCTTTAAGAAGTTTATAAATATTCTTATCTCTATAACTTTAATAGTTACTTTTAACTATATATGTTAAGCTTTAGTTTGAATAATACTCTTCTTATATAGATTACTACTATAAAGCCTTCCACTATTATAAAATTAAATATTAGAACTAGGAATATAATTATCTATAATAATAAGTAATTATACTACTATTTTAACTAGTTATAAGCTAGTATTAATATAAATATTATGATTAGGTAACATCTACAGTTAAATCTATATATAAAGTAAAGACCTTAAATACTATTCTAAATATAGAGTAAAAGTAACTAGATACTACTTATATAGTTATAAATATTTCTAGTATAATTAGATAGCTTTTAAAACCCTTATAATTATATTACTACGACATTCCAAAATATCTAATAACTAGTATTATAGTAAAATATTAATATTAAGATATTATCTAATTAATACTTAGTCTTCAATATTACTAGTTTAGTATAGTTATTTATAGAATAGTTAGACAGTTTTCTTTTGGATATTTATAGACTATTTATTAATTATAGTATTTAGAACACTTGCGTTTAAATTTAATCTAGTATATCAATAGGTTTAATTATAATAGGTTTAATTAGATATCTTTATACTTACTTTATAGTTACTCTCTTATAAGTAATCATATAGATTTTGAAGTAAGTTCAGTTTTATTATAAAAGTTACAGAAGACTAATAGATTATTAAATACTCAGTTTCTATAAATATTCTATTTTATTCTATTTTTGAGAAGTTTATAAAGGTTTTTATTCCTATAATTCTAATAGTTACTTTTAATTATATATATGAAGTTCTAGTCTTAGTAGAGATCTTTTTATATCAACTATTATTATAAGGTTTTCTACTACTATAAAATTAAATATTAGAGTAGGGGGTATAAATATGTAAAATAATAAGTAAGTCTATTACTATTCTGACTAGTTATAAGCTAGTATTAGTATAAATACTATTATTATATAAAGTTTATAGTTATATCTATATATAGGGTAAAGAGGTTAGATACTATTCTAGGTATAGAGTAAAAGTAACTAAATAATTAAAAAGAGAATTAAATAACTACTTACCCCTAATCTAGATTTCTTAAAAAGAGTTTAGAGTTTCAGATAATAGTAACTATGTAGCTAGCTTTCTAACTACAATAGCTATAATAGTACATAGTAAATATACTATAAAAAGACACCTTAGTATGCTTTTCCTCAGATTCTTTAATCCTTAATTCAAATACTTTAACTTAAATCTTCTAAGATATAAAATACTTTATAACTTTTCAAGGGATTCTTATGATAAACTATACTTAATATAATATAAAACCTATACCTATTGAAAGCTATAGAGATACTAGAGCTTTTATTATAAGTAGTGATATAAAGAAGTTAAATTATATTCATATAATATTACTTTTCATATTATTCTAGCTACAAATTCCATCTTCTTCTAATAACTATAGAAATAAGACTACTAGTAAAATACTAGATTAAACTACTTATCTGAATTATAGAAGAGTAATTGTTCTAGAATTATAACTATTAATACCTAATTTAACTAGGAAGTCTTTAAATACTATTTACTTTCTAGGAAATTAATTAATTAAATGGTGTAACTAGTATAATATAGGTTTTCTCTTAGATATTACTACTATTAGTAGTATACTATAAATACTGTTTAAAACCTCCTAAAATAATAAATATCTTTAGTTTTAATAGTTAAGGTATCTTAGTAGAAAACCTCTAAAATACTTTATCTTAACTATATAAAGTATTTATATTACTAATAGCTACTCTAAGTATAGTAATTACTAGTTTATTTGAAATATAAAGAAAACTTGTAATATTAGTAAAGTAAAGTATAAGATTTATTATAGAAGGTGCAAAAGTATTCTATATACTACTCGTAAGAAATATATTACTTTTCACCTCTATCTTTATTATGAGAATTATAATACTTTTTTTTAAGTCTAATATTTATCAATAAAATTACTGATTGTTAGATTTATTTTAATATCTAAAGAACCTCTATTTCTATTATTCTAATAGAATTAACAAGAATTTCTATAATATTTCTATATGAATAAATGGTATAAAAATCGCTCTATAAATACATATTTATCTTACCTTTTTACTCCTAGTGGTTATGAAGTAAATAAGGTAAGAGCATAGAGGTCTACTCTTTTATAAAATATTAGAAGCAGTCCAAGCCATATACGCTATAGCTACAGCGCCTTATATGCTATAGCTACAGTAGCTCATACGCTATAGCTATACTATAATATATACTATACTTTAGCCTATATGCTATAGTTATAACGCGTTATATATTATAGTTATAATAGCTTATACGTTACACTAGAGTATATATATTATAGTTATAACGCCCTATATACTATAGCTATAATAGCTTATATACTATAGCTATAGCCAGCACTCTAGTAGTATAGCTAGAACTCTAAAATAAACCTTCTATATAATAATCTCAATATCTTTATGAATAATAGTTAGAAATAGTTAATTATATTATCAATTGAATTACTATTTCTCCTTCTATTTAACTATCATTATTATAAACATTTTGAAAAAGTCTTTATATTGAGAAACCTACTTTTATTATATTATATCTCTCCTGATTTTATAGTTATTTATAGTAATAATTTAATTCTTAATTGATTTATCTATCTATCTATTCTAATAGATTATAAGTCTGGTTCTTCTTAGTCTGAAGATTCTATATTTTATTTGTTAAAATATTACCCTTTTTATTTATTCAGAAAAATCGAATACTATAATAAAACTTATAAAAGTCTCTACTTTTTTACTACTTTTATAGAAACTAAATACCTTACTGGAATTATTTTATTTTTATGAAAAATTAACCTTATTTAATAAGTTATTTGAATATTTGAAAATCCGATTTTTCTGTTTATTTCAGCCCTTTTTAATTCTTTAGATACTTGGGATTCTTTCTCAATTAACTATTGTTTTAAATTATTTTTAAGTTTATTTCCTCTTTAGTTTTAAATTGTTTTAATAATAAAAAGATTAATATATATAGAAACTCAACTTCCTTTATCTCAAATTTTAGTTCGATTTTTAATTAATTTTATTAAGAAGGCAATTAAGGAAGAGAAGGAAAATATTAAGATTTATATTTATGTTTATTTTAAATATTAAGATTTACATTTCTGAGTTTTAGATTTATTCTTTAAGTTATATTTTTATTTCAAATAGAAAAAAGGGATTTGAATCTTTTGATTTCTATCTTTTTAGCAAATATAGTATTTTACTATATTATATACTATAAGACTTTTGTGTTTTTTTAGAAAAGTTCTTTTTATTTTATATATTTTAGTGATTTTCTTTACTTTAAAATAAAATAAGTAATTCTAGAAAGATTACTATCTCTAAATTAGTAGGAGGTAGTAATTATAAGATCTGGTCTATTTATATTAAAGTTTTATTTATTAGTAGAGATATTTTTATAGATATTATTAAACTTATTACTTCTGAAAATAAGGATAAAAATAAAAAAGCTTTAAATTATATATAACTATATTATAAGGATAGCCTTTTTTAAGTAATTAAAGATAATATAGATATTTATTAAGTATTTAAATATTTATAAGAGCTCTATATGTCTTTGGGATTTATTAATAAATCTTTAATTTATAGAGAATCTTTTAAAAGTACTTTAAATAATTTTAGTAGTATAAAAGAATTTCTGAATAAAATTAAAGAATTAATTAATAATTTATTTTACAATAAATTAGAATTATCTGAATAAGTAGTTATAGCTTATATCTAGAATAGCTTTAATTCTAATTATAAGGGTTTTATTATTTCTATAATTTTAGAATCTTAAGTCTAATAAAGATACTTATATTTTAAATTCTTTATTTTCTAATTTATCAGATAAATCTAGAAGAAAGTGTAATAATCTAATTAATTATACTAAAGGTATTTAGAAAGAAAAGAGTTTTAGAATTACTAAAGTACTTTATAAAAAATAGAAAGAAATTTATTATAAGAATTATAAGAAGGATAATTATATTAAACAAAATTATACCTATTTCTATCTAGAGAAGGCTTTAAGTTAGTAGAAGAATATACCTATAAAGAATAATAATAAAAATAAGAGAAAATCTAAAAAGAAGAATTTAGAATCTATTAATATTACTTTAACTAGAACTAAAGAAAATAAAGAAATAGAAAATAAATTATTAGAAGATAAAGAAAGTTCTAATTCTAAAGAATTTATTTCTAAAGATATAGATCTTAATATACTTTCTAAAAATAATGAATGTTTTAAAAATGTGGAAGAAACTTAAAACCCCTTATAAAAAGAAATAATAATAATAATGAAACTCTAGATTTTTTAATAAATAAATAGATTACTAGAAATTCAAGGAATTTAATTAAAAGCGAAAATTATACAAATATTTATTTTATTTAAATATAACTACTACTATTTATGTAATTAAAGATAAATCTATTTTATAAAATATAGAATTAGTTTTAAAATAGATTAAGTAGGGAAGTACTATATACCCTATAGTAAGAATATCAGGAGATTTGAAAATATCTCTAAAAAGTTAGATTTTTATATTAAAAGAAGTTTATTATATTTTAAACTTAAAAGTTAGTTTATTATCTGAAAATAAACTTAATACTATAGGAATTACATCAACCTTCTAGAAAAAACCTATATTATATAATATAAAAAAGAATTCTACTTTAATAATAGGATTTAAGAAGAATAATATATATAAGTTTAATATTCCTATTTTATAAATCTGAGAATAAATATAGCACTAAGGCTACTATATAGCTATACTAGCTTATATAAAGCCTAACCGCTCTATTTATATATATTATTCTTCTTAAATCCTATTATTAAAGTAGAATTCTTTTTTATATTATATAATATAGGTTTTTTCTAGA
>QAPG01001182.1:0-10600 GCA_004366825.1 Colletotrichum spinosum
TCTAAGTTTTTAATAGTATAATTAGTTAATTAAGATATATTTAAATCTTAGTAGAAAGATCTTTTGCCTTTAATATTATATTTTGAATAATAAGGAATATAGTTAAAAAGTTAAAATTATTTTTATCTAGCCCCTACTACTAATTAAATAAATAAAAATTGTTAAAACTATCTTATTTATATTTTATAAAATATAAAATACTATTATTATATTCTTTAAAAAATCTTATATAGTTATTAATATTAATTTCTAGCTTAAGTTACCATTACTATTTATTTTTATATAGTTAGCTAGATTCCTAAATAGTTAAACTTAATTTAATTAGTTAAAATCTAGAGCTATATTTTAGTTTTTCTAAGTTAGCTAAATAGGGATTTTAAAGTAATCACTTTTTTATTTAATTAAAATAGGTATTTCTTCTTAACTAACTAGATTTTCTTTCAATATACTATCTAATTTTCTAGTTATTAATATATTTCCCAAATTCTAATTCTTACTTAGGATTATTCTATCTAATAAAAGTTAATTAGAAATCTAAATTAGTCTATTAGTTTCAATATTAGTTTAAATATAATTAAACCTCTTTTATTAGCTTTTAAAGCTAACTTTAAGCTTAACTTAATATCTGAAGCTACTTTTAGTATTAATAGGATAATTGGTAGAAAAAAAGCTTTCTATTAAATATTCTTATTATTTTAAAATTTCTAAGTATTTTAAGAATAAAGTTATTATATTCTTTAGTAATTAACTTAATTAGTAGTTTTATAACTCCTTTTATAAATATTTCGCGTGAATCTTATCTTAGATAAAATCTTATCTTATTAAATTTAATATTTTAAATAATAATAACTTTTTAAAAAATAGAGATTCAGAGTTCATAGAAATTATAAGTATTTAAAATATAATTTATTAGGTATTTAATATATCTTCTTAATTTAATTTTAAATACCTTTTTCAAAATACTTTATCTATAGTATTCCTTAAGTAGATATACTTAAAATCTATAGGTATAAATCTATTTTAGTAAGATTATAAGCTTTAATAAAAATTTAGAATATATTCTAGTATTTATTAATAAAAGTACTATTTATACTAAGTTTCTTAATTATATATAGTAATTTCTAATTATTTTGAATATTTAGAGATCTATTATATAGTATAACTTCTATTGAAATCAATTCTACTTATAGTTTAGATAGTAATCTAGTAATGTTTTATATTTTTATTTTTTGAGTAATTAGTTTTTTTCTAATATACTTATTTATTCCAACTAGTTTTTTAATATAAAAAAGAGATAGCTTAAGATTAATGTTTTATTTTATTACTTATTTTTAGTAATTAGTTTTTCTATTAATTATTATTACTATTGTTTCAATATCTTAATAAACCTTATAAATTAAGAAGCTTTTTTATTTTTTGATTCACTTTTTAAATATTATTATTATTTAAGAAACTGAATTATAAGTTTTATTAACTAGTATGAATATAAAGAATAAGCCAAAAGATTTATTTTTAATAATAAGTACTTAGGAGTTATATATATAAGCTTTAGGAAAGTTAAATAGATCCTAAGTAATATAGTAAAATAAGTAAATATCAGGCTACTATAGAGAAGGGAGGTAGTAGGGGGCCACCGGGGTCCCTACATACCAGCCTTAGCTATTAGAATAATAGATATTCTAGTAATATAAAGCTTAAATATAAGTATAGAACTATAGTCAAAAGAGGAGAAAGCTAAGTTTAAATAATTATAAAGTATAGTATATACCTATTAAGAGATCTTATTACTTAGTATAAACCTAGCTTAATATATTTAAACTTCTATTTACTTTTAGGCGTATTAACTAGTAGGACTATAATAGTATTATAATAGAAACTTATTACCTAAGTAACTTAGGAATCTAGGCTTAGCTCAATAAGAGAACTAACTCCTATAACTACTAATAGTAGTATTAATAAATTAGAAGAATAGCTATTTTTCTAAAATAATAGTAATCTTTCTAAAACTAATTTAGACTAATTAATTAAAAAAGAAGTAAAGAAGTTAAGGAAGAAGTAGAAATTAGAAAAATTAATAGTATTATATAAGAGAAATAATCTAGAAGAAGGGAATATTAGAAGGTTTTCTATTCTTATACCTAACTTTAAGAAATAAAGAAGAGATTTTTTAATTAAATAGTTAGTTCTTATTAAGTATTAAAAGGGTAGCTAGTTAGATTTTAATAACTTTTTATTTAAACTATAAGGATAGTTTAATTTAATAGAAAATAATTTTACTATAGATAAGGATAAAATTTAATATATAGGTTTATACCTAGAAAGTATTATGTCTTATTAGTAGATTAAATAGGTTATTATTATTTATAATAATAATATTAAATAAGTTACTTAAGTAGTAATAGAAGAATAGTTAAGGTTTAGTATAGATAATAATAATATCTAAACTATTATAATAATAATTAAATTAAATATAATTTACTAGAAAGTTAGGTAATCCTATTAATAGTTTATTAATATATATAAGTTTTTTAAAATAGAATACTTTAATACCTAATTAGAGAGGTTTTAAATTATTAATATTATTAACTACTTACTATTTAAATTAAGATATATAATTATAAATAGGAGCTTACTAATTATATATTAAGAATTAAATTATATAATTAGAAAAGCTAAAATAGTTAAATAATCTTTAAATAAGTCTATCTTATTAGAAATTATATTTAAAATATTAAAGTAGAAGAACTAAAAACTATTAGTTATATAAATAGTTATTTTAATTTAAAAGATAAGTAAGGAGAACTAGTTAAAAGAATTATTTTTTATAGTTATTCTCTTACTTAAGATTAAATAAGAAAAAATCTTATAGTTTTAAGTAGTTACTCCTTAAGGATTACCTAAATATTATAATTATAAGAAGATAGGCTATATATTATATTAGTATAATAAAAATACTTATTATACTTATAAAGAACTTAAGTATACTAGATAATTCTATTATATTATAATAATAGGAGTTAATAGTATTTATATTTTATAAGATCTAAAGACTTACTAGTATTTTAAAATTAAAGTATTAGTTTATATAGGGAAAAATTAGAAGAAGGGAAAAATACTTATTAACCTAAAGGTTAATAAGAATATTTTAAACTAGAAGATACTATATAATACTAAGCTTTTAGAGATTAGTTTAAAATTAAAAATATTAGGTTTCTAGGGAAAAATAATACCTAACTATAGAATATAGACTATAGTTATAGAAATTATAAATAACTTTAGTATAATATAAATAAAATTTTATATTTTCTAAATAAGTAATATTAATAAATATAATATAATCTTAAGGATCCTTTAGGGGAAAAAAGTATAGTTTAATTTAAAATAGAAAACTCTAGGTTAGACTTATCTTTTAGCTATTACTAATTTTAAATTAATATATAAGGCTAAAGTAATTAATAAGGCTAAGAAGTAATCTAAGTATATATTAGTAATCTTAGTTATATTAGTATTAATAAAAGGGGAATAATAAGCTACTTAGTAATAATTTATAAGGGATCTAAGTAAGAAAAAAATTAATCTTAGCTAATTACTATTAGAATACTATAAGTAAACTTATGTTTTTAATATAAAAAAAGCTAGTATCTTTATAGAAGATAATACTTATATATATATAATAAAACTAGAAGAAAGTAAGGAGCTACTATAGGGTTTTATTTATTTTTATATAGAAAAAGAGTTAGAAGAATTATAATAATACTTTATATTAGTTTTTTAAAAAAGATAGATTAAGGTATTAAGGAGTTCTATAGGGGTACTAATCTTATTTATTTTTAAAAAAAGAAGTAAGTTAAAGTTATATATAAACTATAGAAAGCTAAATAATATTACTATTAAGAATTATATATTACTACTACTTATTAGGAAGATTTTAGATTATTTAGGAGGAGTTTTATAATTTATTAAACTAGATTTAAAAGATATATACTATTAGGTCTATATATAATTAGGAAATAAGTAGAAGATAGTATTCTGAATATAGTATAGGTATTTTAAATATTATATAATACTATTTAGATTAGTAAATATTCTAGCGACTTTCTAAGTATATATTAATAATATTTTAATAGGTTTTATAGATATTACTAATATTATTTATTTAGATAATATCCTAATATTTACTAAGACTAAAGAGGATTATATAGAAGTAGTAAAAAAAGTACTAAACTAGTTATTAATTATAGGGTTTTATATTAATTCTAAAAAGTATAGGTTTTATATATAAATAATTAAGTTTTTAGGTTTTATTATTTCTCTTAAAAGTATTACTATAGAAGAAGAAAGAATATTAGTAATTAAAGAGTAGCTACTACTTATTAGTATTAGAGAAATCTAGATCTTTCTAAAGTTTATAGGATTTTATAAGAGATTTATTTAGAATTATTTTAAAGTATATATTAGACTTATTAATTAGCTAATTAAGTAGGTAAAAGGGGAAGATATAATAATTTTTAAGGTAATTAAAGTTTTTAAAAATCTATAAGATAGATTTATTTAAATACTTATTTTATAATATTTTAACTTAATTCTTCTAATTAGAATAAAAATAGATATTTCTAACTTTATTATAAAGGTAGTAATTATTTAACTAAAAGAAGGATAGTAATATTTATTAGTTTATTTCTTATAGAAGTTAAGAGGAGTAGAATTAAAATATAGTATAGTAGAAGTTAAATTACTAACTATTTAAAAAGTAGTATTTATATAGAAATACTACTTTTTATATTTATAATATAAGATTATTTTTATTACTAATTATTTAAACTATTAGTACTTAGTAGTAAAGTTTTAGTTTAATAGCTAATAGGTAAGACTTTTTTAAAATATATTATTATTTAATTATATTATTAACTACTAACTAGGGAAGTAAAACCTAGTAGATAGTCTATTAAGATAATTAAATTATTAATTTATAGAAAAAGAAACTTAAAAAACTAGAAATATCTTTCTAAAAAAATTTTTAAACTAGTTCTTAGATAGGATAATAGTAATATCTCTCTAAAACTAAAAACTATTAAGAAACCTAAAAGATATTATTCTAAAGAGATTAGAAGAAATATTAGAAGAAGAAATCTAATAAATATAAAAAAAAACTTCTATTAGGAGAAGAAAAGAATTATACTAAAAAAATAATAACTAGTCTATTAATAGAAAAAAAAGAATAAGATTCTAAAATAAACTAATTATCCTAAATAAATATTAATTATAAGTCAACTTATTAATAGTATTTTATAATAAACCTTTAAGAAGTTATTTAAGTATTATTAAAATACTTAAGAAATTAGATTAGATATACTAATAGAAATTTATAAAAAAAGATATTATGGAATATATATTATAATATACAATATACTAATAGTTAAAACCTTAATACTACTTCCTATATAGTAAACTAGTACTTCTACTAATACCTACTAGTTTATAGTAATATATTAGTATGGATTTTATTATTAAATTACTTAAGTCAACTAGATTTTTAAGGAAAAATTATAATAATATACTAATAGTAGTTAATTAATTTATAAAGTATATATTCTATTTACTAATAAGAAAGTCCCTAATAATAAATAAACTAGTAGCTTTCTTAGTAAATAGTATTTTCCTTAAGTATAGAGTTTTTTAAATTATTATATCTAATAGAAGTTTACTATTTATAAATAAGTTTTAAATTCTTATTACTTACTTACTAGTTATTAAAAAGAAATTAAGTATAGTATACTATTTATAAATTAATAGGTAAATAGAATAATAAAATTAGAATATAAAATACTTCTTAAAAGAAGTAGTTAATTTTAACTAAAATAATTAGGTAAAATAGTTACTTATAGTTAAATTTATTTATAATACCTTAGTCTATAGTACTACTAAGGTTATACTAGTAGATATTTTAATAAGTTACTTATTTAGGGGATTTTATAATAGTTTTCTAAAAAATATTAAACTTAAAGCGGTCCCTATAGTAGAAGAAAAAGTAAAATACCTCTAGTCTTATTAATAATAGCTAAAAACTTTACTAGAGGAAGTAAATAAAAAATATATTAAGTAGTATAATAAAAAAAAAGTAGTTAGACCTTAAAATTAGTAATTATATATTACTATTTATAAAGAATATCTAATAAAAACAACTAGCTAAAAAGCTATTTAATAAATATTTAGGACTATTTAGAATAATATAAATAATTAATAAGAGTTAAGTATTTAAACTCGATTTAAATAAGAAGTAGAGGATTTATAATATTTTTTTATTATTATAATTAGAGAAGTATAGAAATAATCTACTAGTATTTTAAATAGTTCTTATTAAAAACTTAAGAGATAATATATATAAGGTTAATTATATTATAAATCATAAAGAATTATAAAGAAACTATTAGTATTTAGTTAAATAGAAGGGGTATAAAATAGAGGAAAATTTATAGGAATTTTAGTAGAATATATTATTAGAACTAAAGTTAGAATATAAAAAAGGTCTCCTAGGGATTATTAGTAAGTTATAACAAGAATAATATATTTAGGTTATTAATAAAATAAAACTAAGAAGTTTATATTAATTTAAAGGTTAAAGAAAAAATATAGTAAAACCTAAAAATAATAATTATTTTTTAAAAAAAGAAATATATAAAATATTTAAAAAAGAATAAGGGGGTATTAAATTACTTATTATTATTATTATTATTATCTCTATTATTACTATTTTTTTAATTATTATTTTTATTACTATTTTACTTAGGGGCTTTAAAAGTTAAGAAATATAAATTAAGAATATTAGTATACTAAGAAATTAATATTAGTAAATAGGAATCGCTAGGGGGGTATTAGAAGGGTAGTAGGATATTTATAACATAGGAATAAGTTAAAGACTACTCTAAAAAAATAGTTTAAAAATTTATAAGAGTAGTAGTTTGTATTTTAATAGTATGAGTTTGTATTTCTTAGGCTTATTAGAAGGTAATAGTAGCTTTTATACCTCTTTCTAAAAAATAGTTATAATATAAAATAATAATAACTATAGCTTTAGTAGCTATAAGTTAATACTTATAGGCTAATTATTCTACTTCTTTATCTTCAGTTTTATATTTAATATTAGACTTATTAATATAAGAAGTTTTAACCTACAAGGTTTTATAAATAATAACTTAAGTTTTCTTAAGATCCTCCTATATTAATAATTAGTAGGGGAATACTAGGGGATAATAATATAAGAATCCTATTTTAGTATTATAAATAGTAATAATAAGGTTAGCTTTAGATAAAAAATTATTAAAAAAATAGTATAAAGTAAGAGCTATAAGAGTAGTAGTATAAGTAGTTTAAAGAAATATTAGAATATATTTTATAGCTATAGGAGTAGCTTATAAGAAGAAAAATAGGGGTATACTAAAATATACTCCTTATTATATATAGTAGCATAATAAGAATACTTATTATTAATATTGAAAATAGTTAGTAGAAATAGGAAAAGAGAAGTATTAGAAATATATTAGTAATCTTATAGTAAAAAGGGGGTAGTAAGGTATAGCTAGATAACATCTAAGCTATTATAAAGTAGAAGTAATAGTAGTAAGAGATAGGGTATATAAAGTTATTATTATTATTATTATTATTAGTTACTAGTATATAGGGGGTATATGAAGACTTAGTAACACTTTTTTTTAAAGTAGTAGTTTTTTTTTAAGTAAGAATAAAAATAAGGGGAAGGAGTAGTAAGGGAATAAAGGTAGGAATAAAAGTAGGAGTAGTAGGGGTAGTAGGGGTAGATATTATAGTTATTATTATTATTATTTTTAATAATTTAGAAATAAAGTTATTAATAAAAGAGAAAATAAGGTTAACTTATATATATAATTAAAAATTTGAATAATAAAAAAAGTTTTTTTTTAGTTAAAAGTAGTTAAGAATTTTTTTAGAATACAAAATAGTAAAATTAAGAATAAAAAAAGTATTTATAGGTTATTAGGGGGGAATAATAAGAATAGTAATAAGAATAATATTAGTTTCTAAAGTTAGAAGAATTATAAAATATATACTACTTAAGCTTAATTAGTAAAAATAGTATTCTATAGAATAGGTAGGAATAAGAGACTTATAAGTTACTACTAAGGGAGGTTTAATATAATTTCTATAAATATTAAGAGATTATAATTATAGTAAATATAAAATCCTTATAGTTAGGAGTAAGGAAAAAGCTTTTTTAGTATTTTTATAGCTAAAGAAGATTAGTTATTTTATATAGGAACTTTAAATTAATTAGAGTATAGCTATAGTTAGAATATATTTTAAAAAGTTAATATTAACTAAAATTTAATATTAAGAAGTTAAGATATAGAGTTTAGAATAAATATTTAGGTCTTATTTAAAGAGGGGTACTAGAAAGGGAGTAGAATACTACTAATTTATATTAATATTTTAATAGTTAAGTCTTAAGGATAGGACTTCTAAGAGGGGGGATTATATTAAGCTATTATAGAGAAAGGGGGTACTAAGGGGCTATTAGGGTTTTTATATACTAGTTTTAACTATTAGAATAATAGATATTCTAGTAATATAAGGTTTAAATATAAGTATAGAGCTATAGTTAAGAAAGGAGAAAACTAAGTTCGAATAATTATAAAGTATAGTATATACTTATTAAGAGATCTTATTACTTAGTATAAACCTAGCTTAATAGTAAACTAATTATAACTCTAAAGTTTATTTAGAGATTACTTATTAAGAGTAAGTTTCTATATAATAAGAATAATCTAATTACTTTAGTTTTATAATTTTTACCCCCTAAGTTTAAAAGACTAAATATTTAAGAATATTTTTTTTTAAATATCTTATTTAAAAGTATTATATATAAGTATTATTAAATTATACCTCTAAAAGAACTATTTTAAGTAAAGTTGAGAAAAAATATTTAAGAATATTTTTTTTTAAATATCTTATTTAAAAGTATTATATATAAGTATTATTAGATTTTATATCTAGAAGAGTTATCTTAAAATAAAATTAAGAAAATAGTATATTTAGATATTTTGAGATAATATTTAAATTATTTAAATAGACTATAAGATAGTTTAAAACTAATTTATATTTAAAGAATATAAAGTTATACGTTCTTAGTAATTATCTTATAATAATGGATTAATTAATCAAACTAAATCTAAAGGTATAATTAAGATTTATATATTAGACTTTAATTTTATTAAGAAGTAGAGTTTCTAAAATAATATTAATATAGAAGTTTTTAATATAAGTAATATTATCTAATATTAAGTCTAGTATATTTTTCCTTTTTAGACTATTAAAGATATTTCTAATTACTTATTTACTTTATCTAACTATAGGGAAGTCGGCTAAATTATATTAAATAGTATCTACTTTTTACTTAACTTAAAAAATCCTTTTTTCAAGAAGTTAATTAAATTAGTAATATAGACTACTTTATAGTTATTAAATATTATATTTATTAAAAATAAGTAAGGTGTTTAAATAGTTTAAAGAAACTTAAAAGAATTATAGTTAAGTTTTTAAGAAAAAAAGGGTTAATATTTATATATATCAAGTTAGAAAGGTAGTAGTTACTACTATTAGATTTACTACTTAAAAGAGTTGTTTTGACTTTTAGGGTATCTAAAGGCACCTTTTTAGCTTTATTAATATATCTCTTAGAATTTAATTATTATATGTTAGCTAATTTCTAGTAAAAGTATATAGTTCTAAGTTGTTTATTCTATTTATAATACTATTTTAAATAGTAATTATTATTTGAATACTAGGGAATCTTTTGTATAAACTTATTATAGTATACTTAATATACTTATAATTTTCTAAAGAGTATAAATTACTTTTAAAATTATATAAATACTTTAGTTTAAATTAAAATATACTATCTAACTTTCTTATAAGAATAATTAATATAAATAGCATCTTACTATAACTTTTTATTAAACTCTTTTTAATATAAGATAAGGCGGAGAAGACTTCTTTATATTTAATTAGACTATTAATTTCTAAATTTAGAGTTTCTCTTTTAATAATATTCTAATACTACGTTATAACTTAATTAGTTAAAATATAGTAGCTAAATATTTAAAATTATTTTTTAACTATAAGTATTTTCAGAAGGGGTTGATAGCTCGCTTTCTATTATAACTATTAGTAGATAAATTACCCCCTAAAGTATAATTTCAGCCTTCTTACCCCCCTACTAACTATTATAACTCGCTTTTAGTTAATCTAAAGCTAAACCCCTTATAGCTATAGTTAGTATATTTATCTTATATTAACCTTTTTAATATCAAATAACTAATAACTCCTTCTATAATAACCTTATACCTTTATACCCTTATAGCTATATATAATTCGAATATCTTAAGATATTTAATTACTACTAACTATAAGTACTTTATTTAAATATTTATTATAATCTTAATATCTATAACTTTAATATCCCTACTAAGTCCTACTTACTTTTAAGATAAGATTTTATACTACTAATATAAAAGTTCTCTACTACTAATATAAGCTAACTTATAATCTCTATATAAGTATAATAGGA
>QAPG01001183.1:0-10569 GCA_004366825.1 Colletotrichum spinosum
TAGTCTTATATTATAAATAGTACTATTATTAAGATAGATAACCTTTATTTTATTATTAAAAACCTTAAGGCTACTATTTATATTACTTTTTTTAGTTTTATTATTATTATTATTGATATTAGTTATATTAATAAATCTTTTAAAAGCTAAAGTAATTTCTTTAGAATCTCTAGATTTTAATAATTTGTTTTAGATAAATTTATTATATTCAGCTATAAATAAGATAAAGTATTTAAAATAATTAAAAGTTTCTAGTGAAATAGGTCTTTATAGGTTTAAATTAATATAATTAAAATATTTAAACTTCTGAAAAGAATTTGAATTTCTATTAACTTTATTAGTAAACTTACGTTTAAGATAGATTCCATAAGTAGGTAGCTTATTACTTTTAGAATACCTATAATTAATATTATTTATTATATTTTTAATTAATTTAATAATATCATTAATATAGCTTATTTTATTATATTATAGTTTTAAACTATTAATATCAGTGAAATAGTATAAAGAACTGATTATTCAAATTGAATAAGGATTCTGAATCTATAGAAGTTTTTAATTTTAGTTTTTATAAGTAAGAGTTTATTCTATTTAATATTATATAGTATAAATTTATTAAAACCAATAGATGATATTCCTATAGAGTGAAGTTTAGACTAACTTATTAGATTAATATTTAGTTGTAATGTATAATCAATATTATGTAAAAGATATTTAATGTTATTTAGGATAATCTTTAAATTCTTTTTTATAGTTCAAGTAATCCTTTTAGTATTTCTTTACTTGATAGGTAAAAGAGTTTTAATTGTCTTAATTAAAGAGTATGATTCTTAATTATAGAAATAGTAGTTTTAGTATTAATAAATAATAAAATAGTTTGAAATTGTTTAATAGAATTCCTATTTTGTCAAATCCTTTTAGAGATTAAAGTATGTAGAGTTTCGTTAGTAATAACCTTTCTAAGAGAAGGTTGGATTAAAGTTATATTTTTAAATCTAATATATTTCTTTTATTTTCTTCTTTTTTAGTATTCTTATTAAGTTGTATAAGACTTTTAGTTATATTACTAGAGATGTTTTAAATTAGTATTAAAGTAATATTAACTGAGTTTGAGTTATTAGTTCTTTTTCTTTTTTTTTAGAAGGTTTAGGAGGATGTGTGGATTCTATCTAATTAGGAGCTTTTTGAAGATAAAGATTGAAATAGGTTTTTTTTAATATAGTTAGTCTTTTTATAGTAGTTATAGAAAATGCCTTTTTGTTTCTTCTAGGGTTTCTTAATAATTTTAAGAGAAGACTACTTAATAAATTTACTTCTGAAGTTTCTCTTAGTTATAAAATTAACTAACAGAATATTAGTCTTTTTTTAAATTTATTTAATAGATTAGAAAATAGGGAATTTAATTTATAAGAATTCTTATGAGTTTTAAGATTCTAAGTAATTGAAGTAATAAAATGTTTATAACTTTTATTTAGATTATTTAAAATATAAGTAATAATAATTTACTTAGGTAGTTTAAGTTTATTATAAGAAGAATTATTGATAAGTTTTTTTATTTTATATAGACATTTGTCTATAGATTTAAAGTTACTAAGAGTAGTATTAAAAAGCTTTTTATAAGTAAGGAATTTATTAGAAAAACTAGTTAGTTTATAGAGTTTCTTTAAATAACTAAATATATTAAAAGTATTAGTATTATCTTTAATAATCCTTAAAAGATTTATTATAGAATACTATAAAAAGCTTGAGACTCTAGTAGATCTTTATAAGGATTTCCTATTAGAAATTACTAAGATATCCTACTAGAAATTACTAAGATTTCTTATAAGATTTCTCTAAGATTTCCTATTAGACTTCCTAGAGAATTCTTAGTAAAAATATCTTAGAAATCTAAATAGATTCTTTATAAGATAGAAGAATTATCAGCTTTTATACTATTATTTTACTAGTATTAAAATATAATAATTAGTAGTATAACTTATCTTTTATTATTAGGATTTTAGTTATTCTATAAATAACTAATTAATATAACTAGAGAATATTAAATTAATAATAGAATTCTAATACTAGAAAATAATTAAAATATCTCTTATTTCCTAAAAAGTTATATTTTTAAAATAGTATAAAAGCTAGTAAATAATAAATAAAACTAATATTATAATTATTCAATTAATATAATTTATATTTCTATTAAATCTGTTTTAAGTAAACTAAATAACTTCTATATATAATATATATTTACTTTCTTTCTAAAGATATTTAAGATAATATAAAATCAAACTATTAGAATTAATTAAACAAGTTCTTTAAAATTATTCTATACTATTTACTATATATTAATACCTAGATAGATAAGTAAAATAGAAATATAAATCTAAATTTTAACTTTAATAACTTATTAATAAAATTCCTAATTATAATAAAACTAGAAGAAGATTAATACTTAGATAACTTCTATTTATTATAAATAATTAATCATAAAATCCCCTAGAAGAATAGTTATTTCTATATAATACCTTTTCAAATTTATATTTAAATAGATCTCTATTAAATTCAAGATAAAGAATTTAAGAAATCAAAACCTCTAGAAAATTAAAGATTTATAGAAACCCCTAATTAGACCTAGGAAGCTTAAGTTAAATTCTTTTAATATAATCTTTATTTAATAATAATCCTTTAGGAATATTATTAAAACCCTATTTACTAGTTATAATAAAAGAAGAAAGTAAGTTAAAAATCAACTTATTAAATATAGATCTTAAGGAATTACTATAAAACTATAAATTCAAATTGAAAGAAATTAGATTTTTTAATCCTTCTAATTAATATAATCGTTCTAGAGAATTCTATATAAAGAATATTAAAAAGATTTATATAAATATTAAATAATTTATTAAAGTAATAAAACTCTATACAGATGATTCTAGTTACTACTACTTAATACTTATTAAAAATATATCTTAATACTTCTTTAGAACTACTAATAATTAATATATAATAAACCTTACTAATAAATGATAAGAAGTATTCTAATATTACTAATATAATCTTAATAACTAAATTATCCTATTTAAAATTACATTTAAAGTTCTTATTTAAATAGTAGAATGAGAACTTAAGAAAATCTATTATATTATAAATAATGTTTATAATAAACTAGATTTTAAAATATTTACTATTAAAATTATAAGTCTTATAAAATAAACATAATATTATAAATTTATAATTCTTAAAGTAATCTATAATAAATTAAACTCTATTCTAATTATAAGAATCTTAAAATTTAGATTAACTATTAAAAGAAATAAATAAATTAAATTTATAGTAGATTGTTAAAATAAATAAATAAGAAATATGACTTTTAGAAGATAGAAAGACTTAAGAAGAGAACTTATATAAAAGTAGTATAATAAACCTTAAAATACTATAAATTAGATAGATTACCATATAAATTAATTATATAAAATATAATTAGATCTTTTATTATAATTTTCCTTTAAATCAAATTAGTTTAATTAACTATAATATATTATTAAAAAGTAATTTATGTTATTAATCAATCTAAAAGAGACCTTTTGATTAATCTAAGATTTCCTTCGATTAAAAAAGGTAGAATAAACCTATAAAAAGATATAATTCATTTAAGAGAATAAGTTAAGATATTAAACTAGGAAAAACTATCTATAATTAATATCTCAAGCTAGATCCTACTAATAAAAATAAATTATAAAATTTTATAGATATTTAAATCTCTAATCTTAATAGTTATATTAATTATAAAATTGAAAGAAATATAAAAGGAAATTCCTAAGAATAATATAGTATATATACTACTAATAATAATTATAAAGCTATAGAATTAGAAGATAGTATTCTAAAATTAAATTAAATAGAAGATATTAATATTATTTCTAATAAATATATTCTAAGTAATTATTAGAAACTATTAGAATATTACAATTACTTCTTTATTTCTCTAGGATATTCTATTTATAATAAATTAATAAGTAAGAAGTATAAAAAAAGAAAGTAATATTACTACAATTACTAAAAAAAGATTAAATCTTCTTAGGAAGATAGTTTTTTAGAATTAAAACTCCTTTTAGTAATTATATTATTAGTTACTTTATATACAAACATCTAAATTTATATTAAAATATAAAATATACTGAATAATACGACTTTTAGTATATATATTGATACTAAAACTATAATATGTTTTATTTAAAAGAATATTCTAAATTAAATATCTAATTATCAGTTTAATCTAGATTTGATTATATAACTATTAAGAATAAGAACTTTAAAAATAATAAACTAAGCTATATTCTTTTTATTTTATTAAAAGATAATAAATAATTTATTTAAAATTATAAAATTTAATTTTAAAACTTAAATAGTTAATATGCTTAAAGCTAGAATCTTATTAAACTTGAAATTTAATATTTCTAATAGAATTAACATTCTTAATACTGTAAGATTTATTAAAATTAAATTATATTAAGGTTTTAACATCTTAATATAAATATATATCAAAAGGATACTTCATATCTATCTAATAAAATCAGCTAGAAGTTTAATAATTCTTCTAAAAGCTCTAATATATATTCTAATTAATACCTCTTAAAGTTTAAAATTAATATAGTTCTATTTCAACCTATTTATAATAGTATAATCTATACAATAATAAATTAGTAGCTATTAATAGCTATCTATAACTATTTATTAGAAAACTAGAAAATTGCTAAGAATTAGAAAATTAAATATATTTCTACTAAATTCTATAAGGAGATAATAATATAACTTTAAAGAAGATAATATTATACTTTTTAAATATTTTAATACTCAAAATACTTATTTAGTAATTATAAATAAATTACATTAAGACTAAAGGCTAGATTTAAAAATCAACTCTAATAGAAATATAATCTTTATACTACAAGAAGTAACTATATATAATTATTTAAAGAAACTTATTTAGAACATCTTTAATATTATTACTAAATACTTAATCCTATAGAAACTAGAAAGATAAATTAATATAGAAGAATATAAAACGATTCCTATACTTCTAATAGATAATTATTATAAAAAGAAAATAATATAATACTTATATTTAATTAGTTTGAAAGACTAAAGGTTTCTAGATAATACATTTAATAGAATATATAAAAAGGGATAGTTTAAATAAGGTAATTCTTATATAGTATTTAAAATTCTAATCTTTATTATTTAGAGAATAGTAAATAGAAAGAAAGAAAGATAAATAGTTATAAATTTAAGAATACTAAATAAAGTTATAATCCTAGATATTTATCTAATACTACTATAATCTAAGATTATATAAAAACTCTATAGAAAGAAGTTTATTATAATAATTAATACTAAATAATACTTCCACTAAATATTAATTATTAAAAATATTAGGAATAATTAATAATTATCAGCTATCAAAAATAAGAAAAACCTATAATAATACTAATAAGATTAAGAAACCTCCTAGTTTATACTTAAAAGTTTATAAATAAAATCCTTAGATTATATTAGGAATTCGCCTAAATATTTATTAATAATATTATAATTGCTTTAGAAACTACTAATAAATACTAGTAGTAATTAAATATTATTCTTAATTTATTTAATTATTGAAACCTGAAACTTTCAAGAGATAAATACTGTATTAAATTATCTTTAATTAACCTACTAGAATTTAAAATAGATAGCTTTAAATTGTCTAATACTAAAGATAGAATATAGAAACTTAAATATATTAAGTCTTTAAAAACCTTAATATTTTTAAAGAAATAAATAAGAGTAATAAGATATCTATATCATTTTATTTTAAAATATACCTCTAGAATTAAACCTCTCTAGGATAAATAAATAGAGCTATTCGCCGAAAGATATAAATAGGAAATTACTACTAGTTACAAATATAAATATTACTATTCAAAAATGATATTTAAATTAACTTAAGAGGAAAAAGATAGCTTTAAAAACATCAGAATAATACTTACTATTAACACTACTTTAATTCACTATAATCCAAACTGAAAACTATTTATTTAAATTAATACTTCTTTAGAATATAAATATAATATCCTTTTTTTCTATACAAAAAATAAAGAAAACAATTAGAAACCTAGAAAATAAATACTATATATTTTAATCTAACTAATTATTTATATTAACTAAATACTAATACGTATTAAAATATAATATTAACAAATAGAACTAGAGGTTATTTATCTAATTTAAACTATTTAAAAAACTAGGATATTAATTTAATTAGCTAGGAAAATACTATTAATTATTTTAATTGGTTATACTTCTATACTAAATGCTATAATTTGAACAATTCTTTTTACTTTCAATAGAAGAAGAGTTAATTTATATCTTATTTTAACTACTGAATATTCTTTATAATTTTCATTCAAATGTTATTATATTCTTATAAATACTAATATCATCTTAAATATACTTTTTAGAATGTAAATTAATTAAATACTAGCCTTAGAAGATAAAGAACTAGATAAAATATAGAATAATTAAATAGTTTATATTATAATAAAAGTTAAACTAGACAAAACTATTAAATGAAATCTCAAACATCTATATACTACTAATATGAAATTTAGTAAGATCTATAAATAATTATAATAATTTAAAGATCTAAATAGATTACTTTTTGAAATCTCTAATAGACGTCTCTATTTTATTAAATACTTAAGATACAAAGATTTTATATTCTGAATTCAATAGCTAGATAATTTATTAAAACTTTATATAAGTGTAACTACTATTAAGAAATATACAAAATATAATATAATATATTAATAATATATATAGTCCTATGTGTAACTAAGAAGATTACAAAGTTTATTAAATACTACTTTATATATAATCTACTATTAAAATTAAAAGTAAAACCCTTAGGAGAATTCTAATTAATCCTATATCTACTAATACTATTTCATATTATTATTATGAATTTTATTGTTAAACTCCTAGAAGTAAGTATTTTTAAATCTTTCTCTATAGAAACTTACTGAATTCTTATTATACAACTTATTAATAATAATAACAGATAAGGTTTTAAAAATAATATTATTAACTCTAAAATATATAAGATATATATCTATTAATTAAATAAAAATCTTATTCTAATCTTTTTATATAAAAAACTAAAGAATTCTTAAAATAATCATCTCAAATTATAATCTAAAGTTCCTATTAGAATTCTAGAAATCATTATAGAAAAACCTAAATATTAAGCTATAGTTTTTAATAATATATTACTTATAAACTCATAGATTATTAGAATAGAAAAACTAAATAGTAGAAATAATAATCTATATATTTATATTTAAAAACCTAAAGAAACTATAAACTAATCACCTAATATTAATATAACTCTTATTAAATAACAATTTAATAAATATAATATTTAAAACTTTAATATAAATCCTATTTAAATATAAACTTAATTCCCCCCTCAACTTACTCCTAATATAAATATAACTATTTTATATAATATTATTTAAAATAAAGTATTTGTTTTAATTATATAAATATACATACTTATAAAAACCGCTTTTAATTATAAGTATAAACTAGTAGTATTCATTCTAAGAAGTTTTATATACTTTCAGCTTAAGAAAAACTACTCGCTACTTGGAAACTAATTAGTAAAGATATCTCCTCTAGAAATTAAACTAATTAAAATACTAAAAAGAATTAGAAAACTTACTTACTACTTAAGTTTACTACTAATTATAAATATTTACCTAATAATCTTAATTACTTATCTAAATCCTATAGCTAATTTTACAAAGAATCTATATAGATAGATAGTAATATATATCAAACCTATAGAATTCAACAATATATAAAAACAAAACTTCTAAAACCTATTTTAATATTATAAAATAAAAATAATCTTAGAAAAAGAAAATATAATTAGAAAGAAGAAAACTAAAAATCTAATACTTTATTAAATAGAAAGATCAACCTAATATTTATAATATATAGATAGATATTAATACTATAGAAGTAGAGGAAATAGTTAAAGAATTTAAAGAAAAAGAAGCTTAAAAGAATAACTAGCTTAAAGAATTAAAAGGAAATAAGAAATTATTATTAAATTAATACTAGATATTTTAATTAAAAGAACAACCTAATAAGACTAGAAATAGGACTATAAACAAGAGACTAAAATGAAACTTTTCTAATTAATCTTAAGAAGAAACTATTATTAATATAATTTCTTAGAAATCTCTAGGAAATCAAAAGCCTATAGAAATAAGAAATCTCCCAAATATTTAAAAATAATCTAATAAGAAAGAACAACTAGATACTATTTAAAATTATAACACCTTCTTTAGAGGATTATAATAAATAATTTCATATATAATTTACTATAATAATAATACTATTTAGTAATTATATTTTGAGTAGTCTATTAAAATAAATAAATAGAATATACCTTACTATATAAAGACTTTTCTAAATCTTTACTAATATAATAAATATTAGGAAAATACTACTATTAATAAATAGGATAAAAATAGATATTTTCTTTATCTATTAATATTTTAAAGTTTCATATTCTTTTATACTTCTTTATATTCTATTATAATATACTAATATTTTATATTAAATATTACTTATTATAATTAATTAAAAGATAGACTGTATATAAAATCATAATATAATTTATCCTCTATAAGTAAGAAAAATAAAAGTTTAATATTTCCCAGCTATTTTAAAATACTTATAACTTATAGAAGTAAAGTATTTATTAGTAAGTATATAAAGTTAACTAGTAATTAATTTAAGACTTAGAATAATACTAATAAATAAACTCTTTAATATTACTAAAATACTATAATTCTTAAAAGAATTAAGTTTCCCTTTGATATATTCTAAAAAACTACTATTTCTATTTTAAACTAAGAGTTTAATTATATTAATAACTTCAAATTAGTTAAATCTATCTTTCTCATCTATTTTTAACTACGTTTTTATAGTAATTTTAATATTTAAACTACTTCTTTCTATAAAAGTTGGGAAATCTACTCTAAATTTGAAAATCCTATATTACAATCCAGTAGCTTTACTAATATTACTTTAAATATTAATTATATATATTCTTTTATTCAACTAACTTAAGTATGAATTAATCTGAGTATAAGTTATATTAGAAATACTTAAAGTAGATATATAGTTTAAATATAAAATTCTATAATACTTATTCCTTCTAATTAGAATTAAAAAACTATATAAATATATTCTTCTTAAGTTAAAAACTAGTAGTAACTTATTATCTTTAAAGTTAATATTTAAAAGGAAAAGATTAAAAAAGTAGTATAATAAGTAAATATTATTATAAAGTTAATAGAAGAATAGAAAGATAAGAGAATTATAATTAAGATTATATAGAATAATATTTATATATTATTTAAAGAAATACTAGATATTTTAGAAATTCTTACTATTTTTATATTTTCTCTAGATATTAATAATAACTTTAATCTTTTAACTTCTAAATAAATTCTCAAACGATAGTTAGTATAGAATAGTTCTAATTGAATAAAATAAATAAGGTTTAATTAATCTATTTAAAATATATAGTAAAGCTTCTAACTAGTAAATCAAATTCTGACTTCTAATTTTAATTTTAATAATACTAAAGTAATACTAACTTCTAATTTAATTAACTAATTGAACTAGCTTATTACTATTAGACCTAATAGAATATTAATAAATAAATAAGAAGTTGAAATAAATTAATCTATTTTATAGTTATATTAAAAGTCTTTAATCTATTTAAAGTCATATACCTCTCGAAACCCTTTAAAAGAAGCTATACTTAGTAGTTAGCTTTTATCTTATTTACCCTATAGATACTACTAGTACTAAGGAACTATTTAAATAGAAGAAACCTCAGATAGTAAAATATAGTTAGTTAATATAATTACTAATAAATACGGAAAGTATATATAAACTTGTATCTATTATAATTATTTTTTTAAAGGATTATAATAAGTTGTTATATAATACTAATACTAACTAGCTAGTAATACCTATTACTAGCTATTAATAGTTACTAGTTATAAATAGCTAATAGTAAATACTAATAGCTAATAGTAGTTACTATACTCAGTTTATATAACTGGAAGGTTTATAACTACCGGTTGTATTTACTTACTATAGGATTCGAACCTACTACTCTTGCTATAAAATAGTAAAAGCTAGCTAGATATTAAACCACTACGTCAAGCGGGTAAATCAATCTATTATTACTTATATATATAAATATAAGCTAATTCTTTAAGTAATCTAAGGAATAATAATTAGTCTTTTTTAGAATAAGTTCTACTTCTTAATAAATAATATAACTATAAAATATCTTATTAATCTTTATATTAATATTATTAACAATAATGAATATTTAAAGCTATTTCTTCTAATCTTTCTTATAAATATTTTATAAATTCTCTATCAGTTTATATAAAATAAATATATAAGAATTAGATAAATCTAAAAAAACTATTATATTCTTAATAA